>CAAKHG010043042.1:0-21776 GCA_901007715.1 Dactylopterus volitans | reverse complement strand
TTCATTTTTTACATCCTTTTCTTTTTTTTTTTTTTTTTTTTTTTTTTTTGTTGCTTCCACCGCAGGAAGGTAGACCGGATCAAAGCCGTGCTTGAGCTGCAAAGTTTTATCGCCCTCCACTTTCCCTTTTTGTTCACTCATTCTGCACAGATGATATCCTGCATCTGTTCCCCCTCCAGAAGGTGTCTTTCTTGGCAGCTGCGTTCAGCAGTCTTTAAAAAAAAAAGAAAAAAAAAAAAAAGCCCGGAGTCCACATAAAGTGAGGAGTTATCAAAGTTGTTCCTCGCTGAACAGCAATAAATTGGCGGTGACATTTAGAGAACCTTGCTTCTACTCCACTGCTGGTCTATCAGGTATATTTTGCTTTCATTTCTAACTCTGTATTTCAAGCAAAAGCAGAAGCATCCCTCATATTTCACATTGGCAACCAGCTATAAGAGAATGTGATTTTTGGGCTTCTTAAGGAACAATTTTTATCCTTTCCCAGATGTGTGACCCATTTTTTTTTTTTTTTTTTTGAAGCCGAGACTTTAAAGATATCCCGAACCATAATTGAGACATATTCGCGGCTAAAACAAGAAACAGCTTTATCTTAAAACAACAAATAATCATTGGACTTGGCTTAAGCTCGCCGCTGGTTACAGTTGAAAAGGCCAATGATGATGCTCGCTGCTGGTCACTCAGTCAGGTGTCTTTTAGCTTCCGGCTGCCACAGTGGAACTAAAAGTCTTTTCATCTTATTTAAGAAGACATTTCTCCGTGTCCAAATCCTGTGTCACAATATTTTTTTTTATCTAAGGTAAATCAACTTTAATGTCAATATATATGAATGTAAAATGAAATTACAAGGAAACTGAGCCATCGTAACTTTAACACGCATTTTTTGACGCAATCTCAACACAGAAAGGCCATGTTCCATTTTCCAGGTGAGAACTGAGCCCGGGAGGCAACAGTGCTAGCCACCATGCCCCTTCAAAAGATGGTGCGCCCAACGTGGGGCTCGAACCCACGACCCTGAGATTAAGAGTCTCATGCTCTACCGACTGAGCTAGCCGGGCAACTGTGTGTGTCCACAGAGGCCAATTTGAAAGTCACGAGGTTGAGCAGCGCAAATAAGGCGGTGACACGCTTCCACTCCCAACCTATATTTTCCTCTGATAGAATAATAACAGCAGAGGCAGCATGACAGCTTCTG
The DNA here is from genome assembly GCA_901007715.1 of Dactylopterus volitans. Classification (NCBI taxonomy): domain Eukaryota; kingdom Metazoa; phylum Chordata; class Actinopteri; order Syngnathiformes; family Dactylopteridae; genus Dactylopterus; species Dactylopterus volitans. The sequence goes on along the minus strand of CAAKHG010043042.1, from coordinate 20,581 downwards.
GATGGGACGCATGATCTGCCTCTGAGTGCAGCGACTCTGCACCAACAACAACAACAACAAAAAAATGATCTTTCCCAAAAATGAAAACCTTTCGCACAAAAATATTGAATCTATTACTTGAGGTCTGAGGGATCCCACCAGCGGAGCTCCTCTCCGCCTTTTGCTTCGCTGCAAACGGAGCCAAACTTGACGGGCCGTCCCCATGATAAACGGCTCCAAATGACGGCGAGAGCCAAACGGAGCGCGCGCGCGCACGCTCGCGGCGGCGGCCCGGCCGCGCGGCAATTAGGTCCACACGGGGCGCAAAGGACACATCAAGCGCCAGGGCGATTGCCACGGTGCTGCCGTGACTGCAGCTGATGGCGCTTGGCCCCGACTCCGGAGATCCGCGCTCATAAGGCTGACAGCAATGTTTGTTTATTTATTTTTTTTATGTTCTCCGGGCAAAGCCGGAGAAGAGCCGCGGAGAGGATTTAAAAAAAAAGAAAAAGGTGTTGGAGTTTACATACCTTCTCCCCGGTGTCACCTTTGGGCCCGTCTTCACCCATATCGCCCTGTAATCAAAAGGCACAAGGAATCAAATTCAGCCTCTCGGTTTGCGAAAATGTAAGCAAAAAAAAAAAAAAATACTAAACTGCTCAAACAGCATTTCCAAGTTGTCCCAAACAGGCTTCACACATAATCTTTTTTTTTTTCTTCCTTGGACAGACGTCCCTGCTTTATGTCTGCGCGCCGCCCTGTGAAACGGTATGATGGATGTCGGGGGGGGAACAAGCCAAGCGCGCCGCAGCGGAGACGGAGCAACATCGTGGTGTGTGTTCAATTCACGACGGTCACTAACTGAGTCACCACACACACGCGGTTCAGGTGACGTAACACGCCTTGGGGGAGGGGAGAAGGGGGGGGTTGGGGACGCCGCGGCGGGCATAAACTCCCAGCGTTGACTGGAAAGAGTTGCGCCGCCACAGTCACGGCATCTAATCAGATCGACTGAGCAGGCGCCACAGATCAAATCCCAACGGTGTGTTTTATGGCATATGCGTAGCTGCGCTCCTGAAAGTCTCCACTCAACCGAAATTTCGCATGAGCAGAAGTGACAAATTCTGTTCGCGAGGTTGTGCCGTTGATTCTAAATTGAAAACATGTTCTTGATTAAAAAAAAAAAAAATTGAAGGAAAGCATTTCACGTAAAGAATTCTATTTGCACAAGTCCACTCTGTGTATATTTGTATCATGAAGACTAGAAGACAAGCTTTTTTTGGTTTACTCTTTCAGGATTTCATGTTAAATTATTGTGCAGCGTGAGCAAAGTTAAAACAGGAGCCAAATCCCTTGTTTTTGTGCACAAACTTGGCCGGTGAAGCTGATTTCTGGAGAAGCCTCTCCAGTTGTGGGTTCTGCCATCTTGCATCGGTACTGCGATTTTAGAGCCCAAATCTGTGCTGCAGTGATCAGGAGATCTGCATTGCCCCACTCAATCGCAAATGATCACTTTACGGCGGAGCAACTCATTTTTATGGTTTTAAACAGACAATCATGGTTCTGGTCTATGCAATTCGCAAACAGAAGCCGAAAATGCCTCCATGGCACCTACCCGTCGCTCAAAGAGGCCCGAATTATGCTTTAAGGCAGTTTAAGGCAGTCAGAGGCAAGCTTCGGGCCGCAGCTGAGATTCAGCTTGAAGAAAACTTGAGAGTCTTGAGCTAACAGAGCCAAAAAAACACCAGTTTACGTTACTATGTGCGGCTCTTTTTCGAAATAAAATCTTATGGCGGCTAAAAGTAAAATAGTTGGGAGCTTACAGCCCGGAGGAGACGTTCTACTTCACAGACAATCAGACTTCAAAGTATGATTTGCATTGATTCGACGTTTCTTGGCAATTTACCCTTTTCAACGTCTGGAAAACTTTAATAGCGAGGAAGCGGGTAAGCCTGGAGAAAACCAGCCTCTCGGCAACATGAATGTAGAAGTGGATCAGTCTTGTCAGACCACTCGGTCATAGACGGAACCTTCTGTGACCTGATGTCATGTAACGCAGTGTCCTCATCCCCTTTAGCTGCACATAGCCGTTATTTGCAGCTTGCTAACTCCCCGCGGAATGCCCACGATAACGGTCCAAGGTGGTTGCTAGGAGACTGACCGCACAGCCTCGTAATTATAGGCAATCAGGTGTGTTAATGATGGGAAATAAGTCTCGGATTTGAAGAAAACCCAGAGCAACTACTGCAAACAGCTGCCCCTCGGGCCGGTTTCTGCGGTCGACAAGGCTCGGTGAGTCATCACCCCCCCCCCCCCCCCCCTCCCCCCCCCCCGCCTGCCTCTCGAGTCAGCGTTTACACCTCCCACCCCTGATTAGAATTAGGGAATGGAGGGAATAAGGCTGCTTTTTCCTCAGAGAAAACCATCGTGCGGCTTCTCCGGTCTCCCCGAAGACGAACGCCGGGAGAAATTTGGCTCAGCGTCGGGGCTCATGGAACCACCGCTGGCCAAAATCTCAGAGGGGAGCGCCGCTGGAATAACAAGCCGGAGGAGGAGAGACAGCTCTGCTGTCATTTAATCGCGACAGCTGCTCCACCACACGGTCGGATCCCGGGCTGATGCGAACAATAATGTTTGAAGATGTGAATTAGCGCTTTACCTTTTCACCTCGCTCTCCCATTTCACCCTGTTGGGAAAGAAAGCAGAGCGTTAAACACAGAAAAGCTCGGGAGGTGTGTGTGTGTGTGTGTGTGTGTTTGGGTTCGTTTGGGGAATTATCGCAGCCACTAAGGGTCAGATGGTATCTGGGGTTAAATTCATGTTAGATTATGGAAGTTCCCGTCTGTTATGGCAGCTTTCTTTTCCCCAGACAGAACACCAAGTATCGGATTTTTTGAGGTATTTTCTAAATTTGCACAGTCATAACAGCAACCACCAATTACCAAGGCAGTTTACCACAAATTCGGAGTGAAGTTATTATATCACACTGAATTAAAATCTCATCATTGAAGTACAGTCATGGATAACCAAATGTATCGTGCTTTTTGGGTAATATGGAAATGGGGACAATGCAGAACAGGACTTGATCCAAGAAAGGCTTGAAAAAAAAAAAGGTATATTAAAAAAAAGTGAAATGGCAAAAAAGACAAAAAAAAAAAAAGTGACAAAAAATAAAGGATGTGTCTTCGGTAGGAAAAATAGGAGAAAATAAATATGACTGCCATGAATACATAAGAATAAGAGCACACAAAATCGGTGTGCAGCCAACCTTGGCTCCAGGGATGCCGTCCAGTCCTGGGAGACCGACATCCCCCTATGGACAGCATAACATATACACAGTGGCTGCATTTAATATTCCGTTTCAGAAATGGCGAACTTAAATTTGAGGTCGAGAGATTAAAAAAAAAAAAAAAAAAAGAGTTTTCCAAAGTTAAAGATAACCTTTAACCCTAAAAAGAGGTTATGTTTGGGTCGCGGCTGCACAGGTGTTACGCATTTGCGGGATAGCCGGTAACAGAGCGGCAGACAGGCCGGAGAGAGGGATGTTTTCTATATCGCATGGAGCAGGGGCGCTGCACACGCTCATGTGATGGAGGAGGAAATCCATAAAATTCAACAGTATGAAACGTTCAAACCACAAACTAAAAGCAGAGCGGATAAACAAGCTGATTAAAAGCTTAATTATCTCTGGGTCGGTTGTGCGCGCCGCGCCAGCATCGCCGTCTTCCCGAGCTCAAAACTGAGAAAACCAACCTCAGTCCATCCGCTGCCAAAAATAATTAACCTCCTGACCTTTGCAAAGCTACCACATCATTAGGCTTCAGAGGAGCAGCGGCCATTCCTCATCCCCGCGCACACTCCTCAAACGGACGTGTGCGACCGCGAGGCGCTGATTAATGAACCCGGGATGGAAAATCAAGCAGTCTATTAGATGGACAAAGCTACCTGCTGTTGGGCTGCGTAATCCCGACTGTGTTGCGAGGACAATGGGTTATTTTACACTAATCGGCCATAACATTACGACCACTGCATGTCTAACACAGAATATAATGCAGTTTTATGTTGAATCTGTTTTTTTTTCAGAGAGATATTGACATATTTGAATGATTGTTACCGAGAGCGTCATTTGTGATGCCGCTGAGCCGTCCCAAATATTTTGTCACCCTAATGCGCATGAGTCAGATGATCAAAATATTAGGGACGCCCAAAGTTCAAGAGCGTTGCAAATTACAGTCCCGATAACAATCATTCAAATATGTCAACGCCTCTCTCAAACACATTCGATGAGAATTCATGGTAGAATTTATTACGGGGCTGTTGCATCACATTCGATGGTAAACAGTCAGTGGTCATAATGTTATGCTTGATCGGTGCACATATCCTATATAGTTCTTTGTCAGTGGTTAATTTGTAATTGTTCAACTTCATGTTGCATTTCTGAACAAACTGGAAATATGAAACAGGACAGATATCTAGTGTACACTCTGTAACCTAAAAGTAAAAACATCAGTAAATGTATGATATCTAAATCAGGTGACTGCAAAACTTTGTAATGGGAATGCTAATGGCAAATGTGCAAAAAAAAAAAAAAAAAGAAGTAATTTTTTTGTCATGTTAAATAGATCTGCTGCGAAATTTAGTCGGTTCTTACTTGGCCAGCGCCCAAATGCTCAACCAAATGTGGGCCATTAGTTTTGCGTCACCCTGATGTGCCCCGATGGCCAACTCTCATCATCTGTCACCAGCTAACTTAAAACAGTTGCGAGGAGAGCAAAAACACTGAGGAAATCCTTTGTAATTTCCTCTTTTCTCAATGAGGAAATCCTCTCTGGTTCTAACATAAATGATAATATGGAAGCATGTGCACTTTTACCATTTAAACAGCCACTTTTTTTTTTTTTTTTTTTTGTTGAAAGAATAGGCCAAAGAGCCTGCCAGGACGTATTCTCAAGTGATATTGTAATCCTGCAAATCACATACGAATCAAGCCACTTTGTATGATAATTCTTGCATAAACCTGCGAAAAAACTAACAATCAACTTTTTTTTTTTTTGGCCGAAGCACACAAAAGAAACCTGCAGTCCAACCTCCAGTCAGACGCTAACGATATCTACGTTAATCTCCTGTAACAACTTCAATGGCGAATAAACACTTAATACAGTTATCTAACAAGCAATCTCACTCACGCGCCGTAGAATATCTTTACAGGTTTTGTTCATTTTTTTTCCTCGCACGTCCCGTTACATGAAGCTTGTTTCGACCCCAAACAAACAGAGTTTCGCATCGTCCGTCAGCCCACATATGGGAGCCATTGACGTAATCACGTTGATATATTGCCATAATGATGATGGAGTCTGATTGAAGAGTCTCAGACCCCGGCTGATAAGGTTTGCATTAGCGACCATCCTCCCGCTGGATATCTGTGTCAGACCAATAACGCGTCTGCCAGTCAAGCTGCCACTGCTGGTAGAAGCGCCGCGTCGGAGTTCAACTTTCTGCATGAGTGACACTTACATACCATAGCGGATTGTGTTTTATAACTCCATTGCACAGCATTGGGGTTCTGTTTCATGGGAGCTGGCAAACCGCTCCTTTTACACAAGTATGGAATTAGACCTTCAGCTTCTTCGCCGTCTCCAGAGTCGGTGTGGCTTTCACTCCAAAATGAAACTTCTTCACTCTGGTTCCTATTATGGCCACGCATGCTTCTCCTCTCATGTCTTTGTAAATTCATGCTGGAGATTAAAAAGATGGCGCCTCTCAAATCCATTTCCCCATTCGTTCTTGTGACTTACCCCCCCCCCCCCCCCTTTTTTTCCCCCCCCCCCTGTTTGTTCTGGAATAAATACTTTTTTCCCCATTTTCCCCCCATTGCGGAACACCTGTTCTGTGTCCTCTTTATTTGGTTTGAGAATGAAAGGCAGGAATCGTCAGGAGTGCGCCGGCTGACTCCCGGGCGGCTTCAGACTGGCGCTTTGCGGTCGGGAGACGGGAGGAGGACGCAGCCCGAGGGATTCCTCCGAAATAGGATTGATATCTGAGGCACTCAGACGCAGCCGCTTTGTCAAAAACGGGGAACTATTAATAAGTCTGTGAGTCATTTGAAGTTAAAACACTGCAGGTGCGGATGGAGGCGGGGGTTCGCGTCCCGGCGCTGTTTTTCGTGCGGTGTTGTGTGAGTCGCGCCGCGATCTGCCACATTTGGACGGGCTTATTTTATCATTTAGTGCAACTACAGACGTCCCTTACTGAATCACGCGACTTGAAAATTACGTTCTACAAACCGATGTCACCTTTTCTCTCGATGAAATAAGGCAAAAAAATGATCCGAGCGGGAACATTGTGGAGGAACTACACGCGGTCTTTGGGTCAAACCATTTTAAAGAGGTGGTGGACAGCCAATCATAAAGGGCGTAGAACTTAATCAGTACAGTCATCGGCTGTAACGTCTCTGCATGAGTGAGCTCACCTTGAGTCCATCAACACCTGGGATTCCAGGAGGCCCCAGTGAACCCTGGGAAATGAATATGAAGACCTTTAGTTGTCAGTGAAAATACAATATTCCATTTCTTTTTCCTTTTTTTTTTTTATATTTCCACATCTCACGCAGTGTCAAAGCATAAAACACTGGAGCGCTGGGGTTTTCAGCAAGAGCGTTATTCCTCCAAGAGTAACTGCCGGCCCGTCTTATTCGCCCAAACTCACCTCTAAATGAAGCCTGGGGTCTGCTGATCTTTTCAAAACCGGGCCAGAATAAATATTGCATCACATTTTGAAATTCGAAAAAAAGGTATAAAAGGCACAGGTCAAAACTCCCCTGTTATTTCTGTCGACTTTCATACTAAGAGAGAGGAGACTCGAGCAGCAGCCCCTTAAAGCGGATGATTTAGGCTCTGATGATGTACCATACATGTTTTAACAAACTCCCATTTTCTTGCGTAGCGGTTTGCTTGTGTTGGCGATTTGTGCGCCCTCATAATAAAAGTGACTTACAGTTACCATGGTCACATTTGCAGACAGGGCGATTGTAAATCATATCGAGAGACAGCCGGGTGAAAAGACTTTAAGCAATCAAAACATGACACAAGTGACTCCGGTCTGATTTCACCGCAAAAATGTCATTTGCGATGCAGGAGGAAAATGCTCCGCCTGGGCGGGAGGGGTCACGAAACGCGGCCTTCCAGCGGCGATCCGAGTAAACACGCGATCCGCTTCCCACTTTATATCGCGTCAAGGGCCAACCAGATAAATCACCAAGGTGACGAAACCTAAATAACTGTTGACGCGGCCTCGCCGCTGAAGGCGGCCGCACCGGCAGCGGATCTAATTGAGCGGCCCCGGGGCCTGGCTTACGAGTCATTAACGCGACGGCGTGTCATCGTTGACCTCTCCTCCCGCAGCGACGGGAGGCCCCTCCGCCGACAGATGACAGCGCAGACAGGAAGTGTCTGATTGGGTTACGCTGAACAAACACTGGCAGCTACCTGATGGCTGGATATGGCTTACATCTGTTCCCTGCATCAGCGCCGTCGGGGACCCGCCGGCTGCATCGCAGCACCGAGCTCCGGCTTCTTTGTCGCTCTTTTTTTTCCCCTTCTCCTCTCGTCTTGTTAGAGCCCTCGACTCTCCCCCCGCCTGTTTACTTGCCCGGACTCTGCCCCCGCGTCTAATCTCCAGGTAAACATATTCAACACCCTTTGGTGCTTAATTTGACAAGCTTTGATTTTTTTTTTTTTTTTTTCCGAATTTGTGCAACTCCGACATAATTGCAACGGCGCCAAAAAAACCTTAGCTCAACACCGAAGGAATTCTTTCGGTTTCTCGTTGGGATTTAGAATCGGACCCTGAGTGTTATAGCAGGGCCGAGTCATCACCAGCCGCCATTTCTCCTGAAAATTATGGTCCCCTACAACAAAAGCGCGTTCTCAATTACATTTCGGGGGGGAAATTGATTTATGTTCAAGTGCAAAGGTGGAATTCAGACATCATATGTAGCTCCAAAGTCCAGGAGGAGACATGTTAACACCAGACTTTGCAACAGGAGACGGCCAGGGGCGCCGTAAGGGAAGAGATGGTGGGGGCTGATGGTTGATAGGGACCAGTATTATGCGTTTTCGTGTGGCCCGGAATCTCTAGTCACACCCCTGGAGACAGCGATTCGATTCCCCCTTATCCCGCCTTGCCCGACTGCGAGTTCCACGTTTGCAACTGCGAATCAAGAGCGTCTTAAAACCCACAATCGTCATCAAACCTCAACCACGCTGTTATTACTGTAACCATGATGACACAGGTTGCTTAACTTCATGAGGAAACCTTAACCATCCACCATACTGATACTGATAAAAAAAACATAAATCTTGGTTAGCTTTAAGCTTTAAGGAAGAAAATACATGTCACTCGATACGAAATTGAGAATCCAGTTTGGTTTTATGGGAAAATGAAAATTCTGAGGGAACAGGTAGGAATGAGGTTAGTTTTTTTTTATGTCATTCAGCAGATAATTCAGTCAGATAATTTCATTTTATTTTCATTGAACGCAAAAGTTAGAGATACTGCGAAACTTACCTTCGGCCCCTCTGGCCCGTGAGGTCCCTAGAAATGGGAAGAGAGACAGAGAGACAGAGAGAGAGAGTGTAAATGGAAGCGGGCGGGCGGCACGACGGGTCCATCTCAGATGAAATAATACGATTTCCACAGCCAACACGGTCGCGGCAGACGGCCTGGCAAGGCTTGCAGCAGGATTTCATAAAGTCAGCACACACCCTTCAGGGCAGAGCGGAACCACAGGCGATGCCTTGTTTCGTTCTCCCGACAAAGAATGAAAATAAGCCCAATCTGCACCCTCTTTTTTTTTTTCGTGGCGTTGCGCCACAAAACCCGAACCTCTAATGAGACTGTGACGGGGACAAGACTGCCACGGTTTTATCTTTTATGTCGATCTGTCTCCTCAGTCGCATCGGCGACTGCAAATACTGTCTTGCTCGGCTTTTCCGCATCCAAAGTTTCCAGTCCAACACGCAGAGAGGTTCATTACCTAAATGGGCCGATAGTTGGAAAGCTTTACAAAACTAATAAATTAGGACAAAAAAAAAAAAAAAAGGCGCCACATTCTGCAACAGATTTAAATCAGTGATGGATGTGTCTGGGAGGACAGCTTCTATTTTCAACCTGGTGCTACAGTAATGAAACCAGAGGCTGTTTGATCCAGAGCAGACTCCGCCGCAACCTGCCGGAAAGCGGCAGCGGCGGCGGCGGCTCCGCTCTCTGAAAAGTTAGCTCCTCGCATGTTGCCTACATAAGCCTCTGAACTATTGCAGCGCCGCGGCAGATCATCAACACCTTTATGCTCGCCTGTTATGACGCTTCTTGTTTTCCCGGTTTCTCGGCTCCGAATCCGCGGGAAGCGGTGCCATCTGGCTCGTCAACCGTTGCCGCGGGTCAAGGCCAAGTAGACCGTATGCCCAACAAGCCCTGCACACAACAAGCTCCCCGGCTTCATTCTAGTTGATGCGGTGTAATTGGTGAAATTCATCCCCCTTGATGAGTGTAAAAGTTTTGTGAGCCTGCATTCAAAAGTAGCCAATGACACAATTAGGTTAAAAAGTTTGACTTGTCAGTGTAAATTTTGGTGAACAAGACGTGCGGCCTGGCGCTCGCCAACTTATCCCATGTGGCCCAGAGCACCAACGGAGCTTTGGCCACAGCGCCATGTTGACGTATACAATAATAATGACTTATTTTCTGAGAATAAGCTGCTTGTTCCATCCCTTCATACCTTGTTTGGTTTCTGTTGTTGTTAAAAAAAAAAACCCAAAACAAACCAAAACAAACAAACAAAAAAAAAATGAGGCGAATCACCAATTCACTGAGGCTCAAACTTTCCCATTCTTAATTCTCTATTTTTACCAAATTACCCTGTTAAAATCCCGGCAGCAACATGCTCTCACATTTACAGAAATGGCCCACACAGTTGCAGCACATTTATAGTGCATTCCTTCTGCACTTATAACAAAAACCTCAATGAACAACTTTCATTATCCCAGCCAACCAAGAAAAAGGTTTTCCTCTGCTCGCCTTTAAAAGTCTTTGTTAGCTGTCCTCAGTAGGATTTGGTAAACATCTTTATGACCCGCAAGGTATGCGGGAGCATGTGCCACTCGCCTGAGCGCTAATTAGCTTGGCTACATCTGAGAGCACTCAGGAGCTACTGGATGAAGAGGAGATTTGAAAAAAAAAAACCCATATCAATAGCCCTTGTGGAAGTCTTTTGTTCTCACTTTGGGTCCTGACGTCGCCAGAGTAGCACAATAAAACATCTTTATTAAAGAGGATTATTGTTTCAACACACTGCATGACAGCCCTTGCTCATCGCAGCGCGCCGCATGCTGACGTGTTAACAATCGTAAAGGGAGTCTGCGAGCGAGCCACGCCAACAGGGTAACCAGTGAAGTCGAACGCCCGAGCACGCGAGATAGAGCGCCGAGGCTTTGGCGCTTTCCTCGCGACGCGGAAATGACAAACAATGAGGCGGTCGCCCGGTCACTCTCCCACACTCGAGTCTGCGGCGGAAACCTCAGCACTTGAAGAACTTTCCGAGCCTCTCGCCGGGTATTTACAGGAACAATATTTGGGCTGATCAAAGCGCCGCAGCGCGACATGTTGGAGCTTTGGAGTGGAGATTAAGGGCCTCTGTCGAAAAGGTCTTTCACTTATGAGATGTTTCGACGACTATGGGGGTCTTTTTTTCCGAAACTGAATTAAGGTGATATTGGCCGCAAAAAGAAACGAGCTCTCCGACAGCCTGATCCGGGCTTATAGTCTTACGTTTGACCATTGTGGCGCTGGGTTACCAAAACACCGGGCTCGACCGTCACTCCAGGGATTGTGTGCTTTATTGTCAACGCGCGCAAGACTTCATTTCGCACGACCCGCCGGTCGCAATAGCCGGACGGCTCCCACCTACTCCGAGCAAAACTGCAGCTTGCGTAACAGCGACGCACAAGCGGGCCAGCTGAGTGCTGCAGCGCGCAAGTTCCAAGAGACAACTGTGTTAACAAACTTTAATCGCCACCATATTTTGTGCCTTGAAGCAACCACAGTCATTACTCTTAGACGGATCATATGACTACTTGCATTTGAGTGGGGTCACTCAAATTGCAGAGGGATGAGCCAAAGCTGAATTTGCTCCAGACCCCGTTTCCTGTTAGCTCCACAGCGTGTCTTAGTGTCTTTTGGCGAGATGTTTTGGTTTTACATCCGTAATAGGTCTCATCAGCATTGTTTTCAGGCTTACCATGTAACTGGTTTCGCGGGGGGAAAAAAAAAAGAAGAAGAAAAAAAAAAAAGCTCTTCAATGCAACTGTTGATGGATAAAATGTGAAATTTGGGGATTTCTTTTATAAATGCATAAAACATTTATAGTGTGTGTTGATTTTTCAAAGGGCAGCGCGGCAGTTTTGTGGTAGAATTTGGACTAAATTTTGTCAACTGCCTTTGATGGCGATTGTACACCAAACCATTCACAGACGCCTTTATGAGTTGCAGCTTGAGGTCTGCACAGCCTGGGCCTCAGCATTGGTAGGATTGTGTCCATAGGTGCACTGGTTGCTTCCGACCACAAAAAAAAAAAAAAAAGGCCAGATTTCCTTTTGGAGCAAACAGATTTGTTCCAAACTAAATTGCTTTTGGTTCTTGATTTTTGCCACAATAATGTTTCAAGTGCACCGAGCATGTCCTTAGTCATTTACTCACATCTTTGCCCCTCATGTTTGGCTCCGCTTTAAAAGGAAACAGCGATGACACCAAAATATATATCTATGTCTATTATAAAATATTAGGTCGGTTAATTATCTTCACGCATGCATGTTGTGCCTCAGAAAGTATTGAAGGTGAATCCCTGGCTGTCTTGTGGATGGTTTGGAATGAGCGGAATGTAAGAGAGGAGCAGTGAACTCCTGCAGCGTAATTCAAGATAACGCCAAAAAGCAGATGGTGGACTTTTATCCAGTTACCGGTGGGCCACCACAAACAATGCACCACTGGTTTTCCATATTTAGTCTTTTTTGAAGCAAAATCAAGCTCCAAATGAAAACTGTGTGCACGGCTGCAAACCACCTTTAGAGGGCTGAGGACCTCCTTAATTTAGCCCAGAGAAACCTCATGGCACTGATGATTTTGAATTGAGTCCTGAAAATATTTCCTTTTTCTTCTTCTTCTTCTTCTTCTCCTTCTTCTTCTCCCCTCCTGCCCCCTCCTCCCTGCTTCTCCACAAGAGCTTAATCCTTCTAACCAGCACCATATGTCCTTGAAGGCTGCTGGAAAACTCTGGAATCTACCCTTGCCTCTTTAACAATAGCATCTACATCAAAAACGCTGAGCTGCGTCAAGTGGGCGCTTGCTCCGAGAACGCCATAAAAAGAGGCAAAAGTTGGTTAAGGGCTGACCTAAATAAAAACCCCCACCTTGAGCTGGCTTGTGCAGGGGCGCTGATCAAAAATGGGCCTTTCAACTTGCTGAACAAAGAGGAATCGATTTGAGTCGAGTCACTTGTACACATCTTTTCATATTCATGTTTTAGGACCAAACAACGGTCTGGGCTTGTTTTTTTCTTTTCTTTTTTTTTTGTGAGTGGATGGAGAAGCTGTGTTCCATTTCTCTCCAGTTGAGTGAAACAGTCATCCATTATGTTTTTTTTTTTTTTTTATCGTTGCAGCTTGTTTCTCCCGGATGGAGCAAACAAAGAGTTGCTGGCTCGTGGAGACAGAAGCTACCTGAAACACGAGCCCGGGCAACGCTTCTCTCTGTGCTCGGGCGGTCATGCGACATCACTTTACAGCCCTCCAGGACATTCCCATCTTTTGGCTACTTTGTGGCTGGATATAGAGTTGCAAATGATGACATTATTAGCTGTTCAAAGTACATTAGTGTCACGCCGTGTTTATATTTGTAACATAGCGGGCCCCGCTTCATGAGTTATAGAGAGCAGCGCGCATTTTTTATTCGAAGCCCTGCGCCAGATCTCTCCGCTCATTTTAAAGTGGGATCCGCCGTTCATCTTTTGGGGAGCTACTTCAGTTGAGCAGTTGTGCAAGCGCCGGAGGCCCCCGTGGGAGCACACCTGGGACCATCTATTCCAACATTTCACTTTCATGACGGTGCGGATGTCAAAACAAAGCCGAGCCGCTTCCGCCGGTAAGAGCGTAATGTGGGATAATGGGTAAAACATATCATTAAAACCAACAAAAGCCGAGAGCATAAATCAAACGGCTTCAACGGGGAGGCAGTTCGGTGATCTAAAAAATGATTAACAACTTCAGTTTGCTGCCGCAATCACTCCCCATGACTCTAGATAATGTGTATCCCTTTTCCACCCTTTATTTTCTCTGTCCATTTCTTTCCAATCCACCAATATTTTTCCACACCATGGAAAAGGTCCTCGGAGATGGAATCGGAGATAAAAGCGCTCGATAGCACGTCCTCCGTCAGCCCCACTTATCCTCCCCTGCACTTGTGAAAACTGACATCACCAAATGTTTTAACAAGTCACGTTTTCCATTCTTGCCTCCTCTGGAATTTGGCTTGACCCATTTGATGTAGCTTTTATGAGGAAATCTTAATCAAATACTTTATTTGCTGAACACCACAAGCCACAAGCGGTATCCAGTTGCTGTGAACTGGAACAGCTTGTCCCTACTGTTCATCGGGTTTAAAGAGAAAGCCAACGGTTTAGCAATGCATCGTAAAATGTGTCATTAATTTTCACCATATTATCCATAAAACATCGAATGAACATCTTGTGGATGAAGTCTACGTTGAGCAAGGCTGCGCGCTAACAAGAGGCTAACGAACCTCCGTGAGGCTGTCGGTGGAGCAGCTCTCTGAGCGAAATGCAAATACTAGCATGCTAACACGCGTTCACTGTCTGCAGTAACATCAGGATGTTATATATTACATTTCAATTCATGCCCTTTTCCCATAACACTTGCCGGTTTAAATGTTTTGTGCAATTGGGCTAACTGCGCCCATGGTAACACAAAGAGGTGTACAAACAAAAAGTTAAACCAGACAACAATGGTATTCACCACCTTATACATTTGCTAATTAGCTATAAACATAAATGCAAAGGCTGATTGACAATACTTTTACAGGCATGTAGTCGGTTAAGTATTTACATCTACTAATTAGAATTGGCCAAAGTTAAATACTGACCCGATGTTACAGATGAAAGTTGTATGACAAACCAAAGTTTTCCTCTTTCAAGTCCTTTGACCTGAGCCATCTAACATTGGGATCAGCGTACCCGGCTAATGAATCATTTAATCATTTTCCATCAGGCGAGCAAACACACTCAGTGTGACTCAGCAAATTGTAATTCCCCAAATTTTGAAATTTCCAATATTCTACCTTAATGGTGCTGGAGCTACAAACACCGATGGCAGAGGCGACGGTGCCAGGTGCCAACTCGCTCATCAAGAGCACTTAAGGGTTTCACATCCTGCTCAAGGACACTTTGACGCAGTCTCTGCCAAAGCCAGGGTTTGAACCGGCAAGCCCTCATTTACTGGATGGCCACTCCACCACCTGAGCCCCAAAATTCAAACAATGACGACGGTCGACCGCCACACACCGCACGTTCGGAAAAAACATACACTAGTGCTAATCCGCTAACCGCATCTAATTTGAGGTGCGTGTCATGATCAAAACATGATTCCAAAAGGAAAGACATGTGCTCACCATAGGTCCCGTTTCTCCGAGGTGCCCCGGATCACCCTGCGGGAAGCATAAACACAGCCGCGTTAATGGGAAGATCAGCGGGAAAGCTCTCTTTTTTTTTTGTTGTTTTTGAAAGCGCAGCCACCTGCACGGAATTTTAAAATGATCATGAGCAGAAATCAGAGAAGCGCTCTCCACCCCCGCGATATTTTCCACGTTATTTTTGAATCCGTCCTATTTTTCTAGTATTCAATAATCACTGTGGTGCATGGCAGCCAGGTGGCCGGACCCAGCTCAGCATTGTTCCGCTCATGTACCAAATTGGCTGGGAGGTGTTGATTGTGCTCTGCCACCTGCAGCCTTCCCCGTCTCTGTCCAACACCAATTTCCCACTTTCCCAGTTTCCAGTCTCCTTTTCACTACGACTGGCTAATGTCCCGTCAGTTCTTAGGGGGGAGGGCGGGAGGAGGCGCATGCCACGTTGAGATCTCATTGCCAAGATCATTGCGCGAACATCATTCCATTCGCTGGGCAACTTTTGTCGCTCTCCCCCTCTGAATGATTCACTGCAAGAGAAATGAACCGTGAGGGATGCGAGACGCCGCAGCGAGGGAATCTTAATTTCTTTGAAAAACAAGTATTGCAAAAGCGGCTGGGAGAGCAGAAAACAGTCACCATAAAAAAAAAAAAACACTTAATATTTTTACACCCCAATTGTGAACTTTGCCGAGACAATAAACATCGGCTGGGGCCCTCAGGACGTTTTTTATGCCTCAACATATTTGACAGGCATCCTCGGTTCCGTCTCTCTCTCGCAGGCATGGAGCATATAAATTAGTGTGATGCCAGTGACAGGCCTAAAAACATGGAGAATGTTATGCCATAATGAAAATCAAAGTAAACGCGTACAGTAAAGTGTGCTCTTGGGAGCACAGTCATGGTTTGTTGGTCTAGTCTTCATTAGCAAAGTTTTCATTGGGATAAACCCTCCCAGTGCTGAGTCAAACTGACACTAAAAAAAAAAAAAAAAAAAGGGCTGAGCTTGTTTTCCTCTTCGTGGAAACACTTGCCTTTACAATTCAATTTCCTGATCCAAGTCTGCTTCGCCCGGTTCGCCCTAAAAAAGAATACTCACCGGTAGACCAGGTACACCTCTGGGGCCGTCTTTGCCTGTGTCCCCCGGAGGCCCCCGTGGGCCAGGAGGGCCCGGTGGCCCCGGAGGCCCAGGTGGTCCCGCTTGCCCCTGATCTCCCTGTGAGGCAAAACACGACATGTCAGCGTAATGATGTAGTTACACTGTGGGATCCACTGAGACTGGAGCCACTGCAGTTAAATGATAATGAAGAGAGTAGTGGAATGATCTCATGGGTGGTGATGGGCTGCCTCCACTCATAACATAGCCGAGTTTTACATTTTAGCTTCGCGCGTCAATAAAAAAAACTTTTTCTTTTTTTTTTAAATGCCGCTGTAATTGATCTGACTGATCGCTGAAATATTAGTCCCGTAAAATGCATGTTTTGCCCAAATGCACGCAAAGAGTCGAACAGCGGTTGTGCGTTAGGCACCGAATCTATGATATGCGTCTACATTAATCGGGGCAAAAAAATAAAGTACGCTCAGTATGTGTGGTCCACTGAATTACAAGAAATTCTCAGAAAAAATCTTCACGCGTTAAGGCTTGCGGAGAAAGCGCTTTCGCGGTGCCAGGGCAGTAATCCATTTTACCTTAATGAAACCTTAAATTTCAAAAGGGACTTTTTCCACATTTCCCTAACAATAACAGAGAGAGTATGAGAGTGCTTATGACGGGTCGGCCCGAAGGCTTGCATACAAACTGCAGAATGGAGAGACAGAACGGTGAGACTCAGCAACGGTGGACAGAGAGACGAGTCAGTACACAGCCACTACCTTAATGAGCCGCCGCTTTATGAGCTGCTGGTCAGCGGAAAGAAAGCCATGATTGATCTTAGGGAAGACCATCTGAGCAGGTGTGTGAGGTCAAGAGGTCGGAGGTCAGAGGTGAGAGAAGGTTGAAGGAGGATGAGGTCCCGGAAGAGGAAGGAGGAGGAGGAAAGCAAATGCAAAAAGAAACAGATTTTGTTAGATAGGCCTGTGTTCATGAACCCCCGGACCAGCGTCTCCACCGATTTCGGGAGAAATCCACACTTTTCCGCCTCGGAGGTGGTTTGCTTAGGAAGTCTGGGCTTATGTTTTGGAGCCAAAGCCCATAATTACCACCTCAACGGTGCGAGGGTGCCACGGCTGGCTCGCGGTGCTTCGAAAAAAAATGGGAATTTCTCCCCTCTCGGTGGAAGCGCTGTCACAATCATCACTGCGCCTGCTGCACAGTCAGACCCCAGGAGCCGCACACACCGAAACCAGTGGGGGGGGGGACCTGAGCCGAGGATGATTCCCGAGCTCGTTCCTTGTAATTGCTTGCGTTATCCCGCTCGTGTCCACTGATGCCAAGCGGCTTCTGAGTGCTAAAAAAAAAAAAAAAAAAAGCACGTTTTGCCACACAGGTTAATCATCGGGTATTCCCCTTGGAGTTCCGTCCGTGCACGTTAGCGTCAGTGGACACGAGCCCGGCCGTGTGCTGCTTTTCAGGATGCCGATTCCTGGGCCAGCGCGCTACATATTAACCGGGTTCTAAAAAGGCCACCTTTTGGACCTCTGGAATATAGCAGAAATCTCTTGCGTGAAAGACTGGCAGCAGCACAGGCGGAAGAGGATAACATTTGACCGGCCCTGATGAATGAGATGGGTTTTTTTTTGTTTTTGTTTTTTTTTTTCCATGTGCCTACTCCATCACTGGGCTTTGAGGGCAAGGAGACAGTGATTCATTTACTCCCAGTGTGTGTGTGTGTGTGTGTGTTTGTGTGTGTGCGCTGCGGAGGGGTCGGACTGTGCAGCTAGGCGGCACCACCACCGACAAACCTTGACAGTCAGGATCTGATTGCTGTGCAAAGCAGCCAGCGTAGGGAGACCAGGCAATCCCTAAAGGGACAAACAGCAGAACATGGCACAACACACACATGACATTCAAACACTGAATGAAAAAAAAAAAAAAAACGTTAAAAAAAGAGGAAGAAGATAAGCATCCTGCCTCTAATTTCTGATACCAGTATGAGAAATCACATGTTTATGGTGGCTTTGAGGGTGGGATGGGGAAGAGCCGACTCGGAATTTAGATGGCAAAAGAATTAGTTTCAAATACCAAGATAGTTCAATCCACAATCGAACAAGAATTTATCTTAAAAATTGACAATTTAAAAAAAAAAAAAAAACGACCACCCTGCGCCAAGCATGTTACAATTTCATGGCCAGATAACCATTTCCTCTTGTTTTCCTCCATATAAATAGAACATTTGTCGAGATTATTATCACGCATTGGACTTTGAACTGTCTCATACCAGTAAATTGAGAGGCCGTATTGTTCAGACTTTTGGGTAACATCAAGGAATCGGGATGTTCGCTGGAAATTCAATCAAACGCTCTCCAATTCCCTTGTCAACAATCTTCATGACAAATGCGAGCTCCTCATGAAAACAGAACGGGGAAAGAAAGCACGGGATTTATAGTTTATAGCTAGATAGTAACTTTAATTGCAATCCAGAAACATTCGCATAGCTTGGGTTTAACATGAATGTTTGGCTCAACCTAATGCACTCCATAAAGTCTCACAGACAATCATAAGTCATTATTTTTGTGGTCGGTGTCATACTTCGACATATACATTTTCTATTTTATTGCACTTTATTGCATGCCATGACAGATAGCGACGAGTCTTTTACAGTCACACTGCCGTCTAAGCGTCCGCCGAAGCACGGATCAGCGTTCCGCCGAGACCCCTCCCCCAAGCGGGGGGCTGCCCCAATCGCAGTTTAGCGACCATGACTTGGCTCGTCAAGGCTGTTGGAGCTTTCGGGTTTCGCCACGGGTCCAAGTGGTGCGAATGGGGGCTGGAGAAGGAGCGATACTTGGCACCTAAGGCAGTTTGGAGGAAGGCGTCTCTACTCAAAAGTTTTCCCCCCCAAATCAAAAGCACATGAGCAGAAGTGTAAGGAGCGGAGTTAAGTGTGTTTATTTGCCCTAACATAAGCCGCATGTCTGGCTAACTAGACAACTACTTACAGTAGTGACTGAACTCCCTCTAAAGCCAAGAGGCACATCATTATCTACATTAATTTGCGGGTTTAAAGGTTTAAGCTAGCGCTCACAAACAGCGCGCGTCTACGTGGCATATCCCGCTGCGAGGAGGCCGGTCCTGGACGGATCGAATATTAGGTTCGAGTTAGTCAGTCAAGGGTTTTAATGCTCCCTTTTTTTTCTTTTTTTTGGGGGATTTTGGGAAAGTTCATCGAGTTTTATCACACGAGATCAATCGGTGAAACCGCGAGACGTGAGCAACCGCGTTTAATCCAGCGGCTGCCGTAGTCACACCAGTGTTTCTTTCTTATTTTTAACCATATTTCGGCTCCTTCCGGCTCTTTCGATCAAACCGAGTTTTGCCGATATTGTTACATTGCTGCCTCGGCGGAAACGTGAATTATTTAAAACGCCCCAGCCCCGTAGCCTCTGTACCGGTAAGTCTGCAGAACCTGCCGTTCCTTGACAATAATCCTTGTTGTGCCTTCAAGATAATTCAAAAGAGCAAAAATCTTTAAGTGTATTTATTTATTGCTGTTTTGTCTCCGGGTCGTGTCACTTTTTTTTTTTTTATGACTTATGTGACCCAAGAAATTTTTGCGCGTTGTTTTGTTTACCCCCACCTGTAGATAATCGACCGAGCTGATAAAATGACCTGATAAAAGTGTTTCTCAAAGGGAAGGCGCACTCACATAAACATGCCCCGTAAGAGATTGATCTTCCCTTGCATTTAATCCGGAGATAAAATCCAGCCAGCGCTGGCTTTGGTGCTATCCCTCTGGTTTACCAAAGATAATTCAAAATGCATGGCTCGTTAAGAATATGGCTTTCAAGAGCGGGCTGATTCAGATTCAGGCCCGCAGCAGAGACGGAGCAGCGGATGCTCTTTGCGCTGCAGACAATAGCCGAGCTGTGTGCAGCCGGGACTGGAGCGCAAATATTTCTCGAGTTATTTACAACCTCAAACATCTTGAAGACAGAAAAGGAAAAACAAGTACTGGGTTATGGTCGGGGAGGAATGGATGATACAGAGAGTTTGGGCATTAGAATGCGGCACCGCTCCCTGGGCCGAAGCCTTTTTACTCGTGCCATCATTTCGCGTACATAGAGCAGAGGCACCGGGGGGAAGGCGCGGCCGGGGCCAACGACCTGGCGTGGAGTTTAACGGCCAGTCCTAAACATTGGCAGACTGCTTTGTTTTGCCTCACCCCTACAAAACGGATGTGGGCTATTTGGCGGCGAGCGCTGCTGCTTTGTATCTTGCCTCCAGCGAGATGAGTGCGACTGTAGTAAACAAAAAAAAAAGCCAGATATGAGGACGACGAGGCCGCAGCCGTCACAGGACGCCGGCCAGAAACAGCGTCTCCCCGACCACACCAAACACACTCGACATCCTAAACAACTGCAGACTGCGGCATTTTTGGGAATATCTATACAGTATGTGGCATGGCTCACCAATTCTGCGCACAGATGGCTTTAATACTTGTAAGGGAGGAACGGTACATTCGTCTGAGGCCTCCGATTTGACACTGATAGGATACAAAGGGTTCCCACTCGTTTCTGCATATCGTTTTTCCAGGAGTTTGTCAGTGACGATCTGCTGATTGGGGATTGGATTTAAAAGACATGCAATCTGTCTCCGGCTTTAACATTCTTTCGCATGCTTAGTGATTATGGCGTATTGATCACAGAATAAAGCAAAGACGTACGACCCTCCGTGTCTATTAGTGTTCCAAAGATG
>CAAKHG010043041.1:0-10907 GCA_901007715.1 Dactylopterus volitans | reverse complement strand
AAGGCGCGGGCGATTCATGAATCTGAAAGTGCGTGTTTTTTTTTGTTTTGTTTTTTTTAAAGATGAGATGAACGCGGCGAGTCTCCACGTTCCGCCGCGCACGGGATTACGCGCCAAGAAGACTTTCGCTGTTAAATTAACGCAGCATCCTTTGCGCAAACTTTTTTTTTTTCCCCCTCAAAACAAACCACGAGAAAAGTGTTTTTTTAATCTTCTCAGAAGCAGCGTGGGGAAACATGTGTAGACGTTTTCTACTCTCACAGACAAATAAGATGTTTTTTTTTTCCTAATATTAATTCAAAAGCGCCAAAATCGGTCGTCTTACCTGCCGCGATGTTAATCTGGTCGTAGTGCGCCCCGAGGTCAGCGTTGGGGAAGATGGCCAGGGAGGTCGGCAGGCTGCCGGCGATGTCATCCATGGAGTACACGCTCTCCGACGCGGGATGCACGAAGCCGCCGAGGTTCACCGGCACCTTCTCCAAAGTTTTAGCCGTCATCGTGGACGAGACCCCCGCCGGTTCCGCGCGGACTCCCCCCTCTCGCTCCGTGCTCTCAGCGTCTCAGCCCGGCCGCGCGTCTCTCTGCGTCACTGCTCCGCGTCTCTGGACCGTTTCACGCGCCCCCGGTGTGACAAAGTTTACACCATGTCAAGTAACTCTCATTGGAAACAGCCGCCCTGGCGCTAGTATGTATATATGGGGGGCCATTTGAATGCGGCCGCTACGTCATTGCCCAAATAAGGAGCGGGAGGGACGGGCGCCGCCGACGCTGATTGGGCGCGAAGCTCCGTGACGACGGCGAAGGGAATTACTTGTCAATGGAGAACCCGCCGCGGCGAAGGAGCCGTGTCACTAAAACGGCGACGGACGGTCACGGAATAACAGGCACATAAAATAAACACTTCAGTGAGCCTCGCTCAGTTATTTACGTCTCTTTATAATAATTTCCACCCCCCCCCCTTACTTTTATCAAATTAAGCGTTCATATCAGAAGAGGAATTCCGGTTAAATAGCTCAACCCATACATGGTTGAATCCGGCGCGCGGAGGAAACACCCCGCGCTCCTTATTTGGTTCCCGGAATCGGTTGATCGGAAAGTGACGAGCGCTGCCGAGCAGAGCGAGACGCTCCGAGTCGGACGGACGGAGGAGCGGAATTTCTCCTTTAGAGAGCGGCAGGCTTTCTCGAGCTCGGAAACATGTGTCGGTCTGATTTGACTACACTTGAGGAAAGAACAGACCTGGTTATATATAGTCATTTACGGATATTTATAGAGCGCGGGAAAAGGGAAACCAACAGCGCATTTACAGAAACGGCGGTGGCGCGCGCGGAAGAGCAGACAAGGCGGGCTCTTTTAATAAGTTGACAGCGGTGGTCGACGACCACGACGGCGGGGTGATGCTGCCTGAGCAAGACCCGGGGGGAAATTTATTTGTATTTATTATAATTAAAAATGCATTTTTTTTTTACTATTCACTCTTGGTCACTTAAAAAAAATCCATACAAGGCTCCAATGACGTGTCAGTCTCTGTGATTCTGAATGTCGACTATATTTTGGAGACCTCCTGAAAGTGTTAGATTCACTTTTTTTATTTTTTATAATTCCCTGGAGAAGCGTGTGTGCCCTCCTGTGGCTTACTTATGTAGCGTCCCCCCCCGCCCTACCCACCCCCTCCTTCCTCCAACCAATGCCACAACAAGCACACACACGCACACACACACACACACCGCTCTGCCTTGTTTGAGCTGGTAAAGTCCCTCTGTGGGTGGGCAGAAGTTGTCAGACAGAAAACAGAAAATATCGGGCACCTCGGGTGGAATTTTCTTTCCACCTTGGGTCGGCGTGTGTGTGTGTGTGTGTGTGCGCGTGTTTGCGCGTGTTGCACAAATAAGACTATTGCTGTCTCCTCACAAGTTAAATATAGCTTCATCGATGATGCTGGTGTCGGTCCAATGCACGAAAAGGTCAAATGCTGTCTGCTGATGTTAGAAAAAAAAGGCAGCCTCCTGTTGCTATACTGCTTCCTTTCCTTTTCTTTTTATTCTACTCAGATAATTTCAGCAGATTATTTATTGTGCACAGCCGCCTTCCTGACATCAGAGCCCCATGCTGACTGAAAACAACCACACGATTCTAATCGCTCATCTAGATCTCAGTTCTGAAGGTGATTGACATTCAGTCTCACCCTGAACGGCTCCTTGCTCTTGATGATCTGTCGCGGAGGTTCATCGTTGACCTTTTGAGCAGTTTTACGACAGAAGACGCCGATAACCACGCGCCATCAAAAAAATGTTTTGCTTTGCTCATTTCTGCAATGTGGCTCCATCACAGATTTCTAGATTATCGTTTTGAAAAAAACGCCACCGTCTTTTATCAACCTTTTGAATCCATGCAGCATTTCAGCAGAATGGTTTTATAAAAACAGTGAATCACATTTAAAAATCAAAACGTTTGCTAACTTCAGTGCTGTAAATCGCTTTGCTGTTTTCTTCCGGTACTGTATCATGGCTGTTTTATCATTTTAGATAAGTCTCACATCTCAGCTTTGATGATTTTTACCTTTTTGAAAGTCATGGCAGCAATTTACACCGAGATGAGCTCATCAAGATTACTATTTGCACCCAGGAACATGGGCGAAAGCCTCTAGCTTAGGCCAGTTGCCCTCCTGACACATTGTTGCCATCGTGTTTGTCATGTCACGCAAATCAAGATCAAGATCCTTTTTGTTGCCAAAATCTGACGGAAGCGCAACACAATGCTGAAAATAACACAAAAAAGGATGTGAAAGGCCACGTAGCCTAAATAAGTCTTCACATTCACGGGTCCATCTAAAATAAGGCACAACTAATGAATAATCGCGACCATTTCCAAGTGTCACGGCCACACACACACTCCTCACATTTATCAGCGCCGGTCAATAAAACGTCGATAACGGCTCTATTCGTCTAAACCTGCTCGGTTAGCAGGAGCTCGACATGGACACTCGTATAACGGATGTTTGCGGAGGGCATATCAGCGCATGCTCAAAACCTGTCATGAAGGAGTATGGTGAGCAGATGCGGCAAATGATCGTCCCCAACATAGAAAATGGCTTTACATTGAATACTGTCTCAGAGAGTGAGGGATGTCCAACACGGGTAGAGAGAAGCCTACTCGGACTCTTTTTTTAACCAATTCCAAAGTCAGTCCATTTTCTCCTCCGGTTTGCATCACTTTGACATAATTTGTCTGGCAGGTTGCGCTATGCTATGTGGTGAGGCCAAATTAATGTTGATCGTCTAGTGAACGACTTTAATGTCCAGTGCCGGCTTCTTTTGAAACAATTTCTTCACACAGAGTATCGGCGCACATCAGCCGCCACGTGGTCAGAGTCATGGGAAGATCGTAGGCCCGACGGACTCCGGGTGAATCGGAATTTGGCTGCCGGAGTGGAGGCCAAGGGTCTTAAAATTCTCGCCACCTATATCAAAGAAATGCGGGAAAAACATGAGACAAGAGATGATAAAAGAAAATAAAGGGGATGCTCATGAAAGTGCGCCTTGGTTCAGAAACAGAAACCAGCCGCCGTTCCTCTACTAATATGAGTGACAAAGAGCCCACGCCTCCTTCAAATCATGAATCTGAGAAGCTGTGACTTACTTGTCACCCAACTGTAAGCTCCAACCACAGAGGTGCCGCCCGCGCGCCAGCACCAGACGCCCTTTGTGCCAAACCCAAAGGGATTCCTTTTCAGGCATTCAGGAAATGGTGCGTTCATGAGAATGTCAGAGGTCGCGGTGACCTTTGACCATTTGCTTACAAATTGCCATTTCATCATTTCAGACATTTTTTTGTGAAATGTCATCACAAAGCAGGAGATGACATTGAGCGGCATGGCCAAACATGTGTTCTGTGAGGTCACAGTGGCCTTTGACCTTTGACCACCAAACTGTAATCGGTTTGTGAAATACCATATTCACAAAACAGGGACTGAGTTGAAGTCATGGTGACTTTGACCTTTGACCCCCCGACTACCATAATCTAATCAGTTTGTCTCAAACCCATATGAATGAATTGTTCATGCTTGGAATGATGGAGACTGCACCTTTATTTCACATTATAAAAGAAACAAACAGGAGTGTCATATTGAATGAGCAACAAGAACATGTAACACGTAGCAACATGTATGAAGAGCTGCAGACACAAACTTTGAACATTAAAGACTTTGACAAATCCTGAGCAGTTTGAAAGAATATTGTTTGCGAGATAAGTGTCAGGCGTCCACCTGTGGGTGGGGTCAGATCTCTTTTTTGCCTTGAGAATATTCAATGGAGGATGTGAACACACATATACTATACATATATACTACATGTATATTGCTTTTTTTTTGGATTTGTTCCGAATCCAGTTAAAATTTGTGATGCATTCGAGGGGGAAACTCCGAAAAGCCAGACTTGAAGTCACGATGCTGTCATGACCTGTTTACTACCTACAACTCAGAAAAAATATGATACTTATGCCACTTAACATCAGCGCATAAAAGGCTTGAACTCCTGCAGCAGCAGGTCGGGGAAATCCCTGCAATATCCTTAAAATGCATCTAATGAATGATGACTGTGGCTGCCGTCAATAATAAATATATATATATATATATAATAGTATACTTATTTTAAAGCAACACAGTATAATATTACAGCCGTGTAATAAACCCTTCTTTTTGTGAGGATTACGATGTTGAGTTTTCATTTAATTTGTTTGAGGGACATAAGTTCTTAAGGATGCCTGGATAGTAGATACTTGGCAGACGTGACAAAATAAACACCAAGGCGATCACTTTTAAACAATAAAAACACTTTTTTTTAACCTCTAAATTGCTTCCACTCAGGCCATCTTTAGGGAGTCAAAACGGTTGGCCAGTTTATTACCATCATCGGCCGATAGGAACTTTCCACTCAGACACGGTGCTGTGGCCTGGAGACCATTGGGCATTAAGCAACTAACCTCCATGCTTTTGGAATTTCTTTGTTTTTCACAAGTTCTTATAAATTGGATTAAAAAAAAAAATTCAACAAGACCAGTGCAATTAGATACTACAAAATGACCAGTAAAATAAATAAGTACCTCTCTTGAGCTGAACATTCGCCCTCATGAAGGGAGGATTTACTGCACGGATGCCGCATCCATTAGTTTTTCATATATCCATTCACAAACTTGATATTTTGCAGTCTTTAGAAACTTACATCAGTTATATATTGACACTGCAACATACTTGTTTCATCATAAAAACAAAACCACAAAACCAAAGAAACAGACAACAACATGATGGCCAATTCGGACTCCTGTACAGGTTTACGCAGCTTTCCAGTTCACTTTTAAGTATCCAGACTACTAGCTAGAGTGTTGTACACAGTGACATATACAACATCTAGTATTGCATTGTCTGTTTAATTGTCACAAACATCAAGACAAAACTTGCACTGGATACATTTTGCTCTTTCATCCCACATACTTTCTCTGTGTGGGTGTCCAGCAAATGCAGTGTGGGCATGCAAGGAGTGTGTGTGTGTGTGTGTGTGTGTTTTTATTTGTGTGAGTGGGATGGAGAAAGATGATGACTATGCAACTGTCAAAGTGAGAAAGCTAATTTGGTATAAATTTAAATGTGACCCATCTCCAACTGACAGATCAACAAACAGCGGCAGCTGCCCCCCTACACAATGATGACTTTCGATGCCCATATATGGAGCACTGAGAGGCTCATTCAGGACTTTCCCTGCCCCACATAAAAGACCTGTTCAATACTGTAGTTTGATGGGAGATTTTGTTCCATCCAAAGAGCCACAAGACAGCCTGAACAGAATTCAGCTCAAGCGGCGGCTTTGGTAAATATATCTCTGTATTCCATCATCTAAAGGAGGAATTGTTAAAGATTCACTGACACAAACATACATTTTGGTCGAGTTGTTTTGAATATGAACGTGTTTCCCATTTTCAACAGAATGTGCACTTTTTCCTCATGGGACATCTTCCTTGGGTTTTGGTGGCGGTCGGCAAACCGGCTTACAGGTTCATGACCACCTGTCTCAATGTCAAATTGTTCATTCATTCCAGTGGCCCTTTTTTTATCTCCTGAAAAAGCTTAAAAGTAGAAGTAAACAAAACCATTCACACTCAGGGTTTTTTTTTTCTTTTCCTGTCCTTATCAGGCTTCTCCTTTTCATCTTTTATGTTGCCATCTTTGTTCAAACCTGAAAACAAATTCAAAGCCACAGCGCAGCAAACTGAACTTTAAGCTGACACTTTGATCCGCAGCTGCTTTTACAGTCAGCAGTGGGTTTCTCGACATCCTGCTCAAAGACACTTCAACAGGACAGTCTTTCTAACTGTTCCCCCTCCCGAGAACACACACTAATCTCCTTTTTCTTGAGGTGGAAGATCATTTGCCCCTCATTTTGAAAGTCGCTACTCGTTCTCTCTTTAAAGCAGCTTCCCTGCGCCGATGACTGTTGGCTTTGTTGCATCACAGACGGACAGCTTTCATCACTTGCTGTATGAAACATGAAAGCGAGTGGAAACGCTCTGATTTCACTCCAAGTCAGGGGAGAAGAAAAGAAATGCGAAGCAACCGGAGAAATGGATAAAGGAGAAAGTTGCCGAGTGGGAGGCCTCCACTTGTCTCCTACGGCCTGAATAACAGCAGCTTAGTTGGGGGGTGGGAGGGGTTGATCATGTGCTCTGTCTCCTCCAATCAGGTACGATCTACAATTATGAACTGAATGACACTTAAACTTTATTTATAGTGCTGAACAAGAAATGTTACCCATTATCAGGTCTGCAGGCCAGCGTGGCCAATTAATAACACATTGCACCATACTACCCAGAATCATGGATAATACAATAGATAAGTTACTCAAGAAGATAACAGTTATGTTCATGAACTAGAGGGTAATGTTTACATTGTTCGGGAGTCCCCTTAAGGAAAGTGAAATGTCATGCATGGTTTGTGGTGACTGGGGACACAGAAATGACTCATGCGCAGAGATGAGAGGCGGAAGTCCATAAATCTGAGATGAACAACAAAAGGCAACGTACATACACACGACAATGATCAGATAAGACAAATGCGGCAGACATGGAGCAGGTAAGAAGCATCAGAAACAGCAAACTTAGAAAGGGAACACTGGGAACATGGGGGAACGCGTGGAGGAAAGGGCTATAACGGCCAGCATATCGAAGGTTGAAAAGATCAGCTTGAAGACAGACTAACAGGAAACAGATGTGGCAGAGAAATGGCGGCAAAGTAAAATCAAGGCTGCAAGTAAAACTAGAAACACATGGGGCAGAACATGGGCTTCAAAATATAACAGGAAATGCAACTGAAAGTTCCAAAACAAACGGCACAATTTTCAACTTGGAAGTTTTTTTTTGTTTTTTTTTTTTTTGTCTTGAAGGTCATTCAACGCCCATTAATATTCACAGTGTGTTAGTGATGTTGGTGCCTTTTAAAAATGTAGTACCAGATAACCACCAACTGAACAAAGAAATGAACATTAAAAATGTGTATTAGTGATCTGGTAGCCCATTTCCATCAATTTACAGTGAGTTTGTACGTTGTCTCTCTTTTTAGAAATTGTAACTTTTCTTCCAAGTACAAGCTTTTCTAAAACTCCCACCGTTCTCCGATTCTTGTATTTATTTCCATCACTCTGTCTCAGCCTTTCCTCAGCGACAGGGGTTACCTTTTGGCTCTTTCGCACTCTCACGCACGTCCTGGTCATGCACCGTCAGTCACATGCATGCATGCACAATTTTACAGTCTTAACGTATATAATTCATAATCGAATCTCCACTTCTGAGCTTAATAATAAGTGATTAGGGACAAATTCAATGACAAAGTCGTAAATTATAGTACAAATTATCAAAAAATATATATACTTCTGGGGTCTGCGGGTACCCCGGTCTGAGACAGTGGAAATATGGACCCAAATGCAACGCAGGACGAAGGAACAGAAGATGCAATAACTTTATTCTTTTAAGAATAATGATGGTCCTCAACAAAAATACGCTTCTCACAAAGAAGGCCGCAACGAAAGTTCTCTTCTTACAGAAAAAAATTTCGAGCAGCAACGTTAACCGGTGGGGGAGGAGGCCGCAGGCAGAAACGTGGACAAGCAGGGTCGGCAGCAGGCAAAGCAATGTGCGTGAACAATATGAACAATATCTAAACAATTCAAATATATCTCCAAATCAAAGGAAACTATATTAAGTGCTTCTTGAAACAGCAGTATGTAACAGGCACAAGCAGTATCAATATAATAAATATAGACATGAGTACTGTTACAGGATGTGCTGATATTTTAGTATGCAAATTTTTGCTGTGTATTTACTGCAGTTATATTGAAGAATTATCCACAAGTTAGTAAGTTTGTATAATTATACACAAGTTAGAATGATATGTAAGTATAACAAACAGCCATTGTGGACTTTATGATTAGTTCAGCAGTTCAACATTTGTGTGAATAGTGTGTGTAAGAGTAGAGGCTGTATACATATATATGGTGGAAGGTTGGGGGGGGGGGGTGTCACTCCCACCCTGCTCATTAAGGCATGCAGCCACCCCTGTAAAGTTCCAGAGTAAGGTGTCATAGATACAAGCATACAGTCATTGTCCCCGTCACCCTCCACCTCTGCTCCACACCACCTCACAGAGCTGCTGTGGTCTGACCGGTCTGACATCACACTACACTGTTCCACTGTGGAAATTCTGCTGTCAATTTGGTACTGTCAAGTCCGGTATGAAATTGTGGTGTTGTGCATAGGAGGCGATGGAGTTTCTAGCATGAACAGCAGTGCTGAACTCCGTTCCACGTGGCTCGTGGTCCACACTGCTCTCCAGTCACCAGACGTGCACATTTTTACCGCCAACAGCAACATTCTGATCTGGGTGCAGATATTGTGCCGCGTTACCACATAGGAAGAAAAAAAAAAGGAAATTATTTGATCTGAAGCCCCCTTTTCTAGTTTGAAACTGTGCCAAGAAATGCAAGTGGTGAAATGCAGTGAGGCTCCACTTTTACTGCACATGATCATGATTCTCTGTGAACACACATACACACACGCACGCACACACACACACACACGCACGCACACACACACACACACACACACTCAAAGAGACAAGTGCAAGAAAATGAATGAGCCAACGAGTAGTTTTATCCTTCTTCCCTCAAACTCACAGAGCCAAGTCCCAACTAACTACCCAGCAGAAGTAATTATCATGGTTCATGTCATGATTTTCAAAATGATCATCTATTGAACTTTGCATGCGTTTGATATGAGGTAGAAAATAAAGTTGAAAAGTTTCAAAAAACTATAAACAATATAAGATACATAATGGCTACATAACACATGTAAACATGTAATATAAGAAATAAATCCATGTGTTTTTCTGAGCTGTTTTGTAGGTGGTTATTGTATGGTTGCTGCCTTGGCCGGGTCTCTCTTGTAAAAGAGATTTTCAATCTCAAAGGGACTTCTTAGTTAAATAACAGTTAAAAAAAAAAGAGAAAAAAAAGAAAACGAAATTAAAAAAGTGTCCTTTATTGATAACTGTATTGCAGTGGAAATTAAGGGAGCTTTAGTATTTGGTTCCTTTTTGTATTTGGTCAGTCACTTTGTGATTTCTTTTTGTTGCGTTTAATTTGTTGTGTTTTTGTACTTCAATGCTGCAAATGAGCGTTACCCTGCCGAGGATTTAAAATAAACAAATGATGATAATGAAGATTTCTGATTTCTATTGTGTGGCTTTGTACTGCAGAACCACCATGTAACAAGTCTTATGTGTGTTTTTGTTCCCTGAAATCCAATTGTTTCGAAACTGCTGAATTAGTTTTACCCTCTTTTGTCAACCAAAAGCTTTTTGTCCATCACCTTGGCTTAGTTTACTTACTCACATCTGATTATGGTGACGGAAGTATTAGCAGAGCTGTACAATAACGCGGTCCACATTTCACATGAACAAAAGTCACCAACAATGTCATCATCAAAATCTGATCGGACATTGTTGGCAGGGCAGCCGGAGCAAATGATGACGCCAGCATAAGCTGTTACATCCGGCAGCAGGCCACCAAAAAGCCCTGCCAGCTGTCTCCTCATCGCCAAGATTTCACCAACAACATTTGAGGAAGACAATGCATGAATATATTTCGTAAACAAGACCAACAAATCCAAATATTAACCACAAGGGTCTCTCCATTTTGAGGGTATTTTTGTCGCACGATGAAGTCTTGGTTCAATACGTGTTTTCAAAGGGTTGTTTTTGTCAAGCACCTTCACGCAAAATGCCAATATTACGCGGCGACAAAGAGCTGGAGTATTTCTTTGGAACAAGGCTGATGTTTGATCAGTCAATGACATCGTGAAACATCACATGACAACTCCCAATGAGAGGGCAGGACCCTTCAAAACGTCACAGCAACTTAGCTCAGGCAGACCGCAGATGCCTCGCCGGCATAACAGAAGACCCTCAACTGCCCGACTGACATCCGGCAATACATTCAGAACCTTGTGTGTAAGAGCCTCAGCTCCTGTGTGACGACGCCGTGGAACGCCGGGTTTCTGTCTCTGACTTGTAAAATGACATGAAGCTAAAATCTTCTGTTTTCAGGGACGAGGATGATAAGATCATCATCTCCGGATGATGATGAATCCATATTCTTATCTGAAGAATGAGCCGGTGCATATTGTCATATAATTAATTTGTCAAGCCGTTGGCCTTTACGCACACACACACACGCACACACACACACACACACACACACACACACACATACAAATACACATCCAAAAGGCCAAGTGGTCTTTCTATCATGTTGCCCCTTCATCACGTGACGTGTCCAGTCGGGGTAAATTCGGTTTGAACGGCCATT
>CAAKHG010043040.1:0-12073 GCA_901007715.1 Dactylopterus volitans | reverse complement strand
CCGTCATGCAGGCACAGGTGAATATCTCACCCGGCTAACACGCTAACCACGCTAACACGCCCGCGCCGCCGGGCGGCCTGCCGGGCGGCCTGCTGGGCGCCTGATAGTTCATATCAGTTAGAATCAATCCGTTGAGATTTTTATTCACCTTCTCGGCCTGTTGAGGTTTGGCGTCGTAGAAACAGAAAAGGACGGTGGCCCCTGAGAGCCAAAAACCCCAAAAATCACGCAGGCGAGCTGCAGAAAAGCCGCAAACGAGATGATGGCCGTCGCGGATCAGAGGATGAGCGTTTCAGCTTCATCGTAACTTCCCCTCATGGCAGCAACAGCCAGCCAGACAGCCTGTTTGTGGTCTTTGTCTTTTTTTTTTTTTTCCTAACGTGCCTTGAATGCCTCGCCCGCGTCTGAGCGTCTGCTCTGCCTGCAGCTGACGCTCTACTCGCAGAAGTTCGACGAGTTCCAGGTGACGCTCAGCAAGAGCAACGAGATCTACGCCCGCTTCAAGCAGGAGATGGACAACGTAGGTGCAGACGGCGCGTGAGGAGCAGCCTGAAGGTTCCTCCAGGTTCCTCCGGGAGCAGCCTGAAGGTTCCTCCAGGTTCCTCCGGGAGCAGCCTGAAGGTTCCTCCAGGTTCCTCCAGGTTCCTCCGGGAGCTGCTCAGCCAATTGGAGCCTTTAAACACCAGAAATTTGATCTGATTTAAATATATAAGTAAAACTAGTTATCCTGTCATTTTTAATGAATATTTTACTTTTGTTAGTCAGTTTTATGAAAAATATTTTTTAAATTATTATTATTATTACCTGTTAATTCAAAGATGTTTTCTTGCTAATTAATTGTGAGCTTTTTCCCATATGAATTTGAACATGAATGTGGTGGGAAAACAGGTGACTACGAACTTGGAAAAAAAACAAACTAAATAGTAATGAACAATTAAACTGTTATAAGAACAATATTTAAAATAAAAAGTACGATTTTTTTTTTTAATTTAATGATTCATAAATTTTAGGTTTTAATTACTGGAATGTTATTTTATTTTATGTTTATTTAATCAGTTATTTACATTTTAATTCTTATTTCTAGTCTGTGCTCAGTTCAAACTTAAAATCACAAAAAACATTATAAAAAAAGACATTTTCATTTTATTTCATCAGTAATTTACATTTTGATACTTCACTCTAGTCACATCAAACTTTAAATTACAAAAGTACAACATTATTGTATATGTGTCTATAAATCTTTTTCTTCTTATTTCTTCTTATTTTACTTCTCGTTATTGCTCATTACTGGACGCTCTCACTTGTATTTTGTAAAACTGACATAAGAATGATGAAAGTAAAGATTCATAAATCTGCTCAGATTTCTGTTGTTTAAATCTGGCTCATGAATTTTGGACTCAGATGTTCTAGTTCCGTATTTTCTGTATTTTACGTATCTTTCGTATCTGCCTGTTTCTTGTTTCCCGTCATAAAGACTCATTTTTTAAGCTCCTCCCCCTCAGATGTCAGAGAAGATGAAGAAGCTGGAGAAGGAGTCCAACGTGTGGAAGACCAGGTTCGAGAACTGCAACAAGGCCCTGACGGACATGATCGAGGAGGTACGCCGGCCACGCCCTCGTCTCGCCTCGCGCTCATTCATTGGCTGACGTCGTCTCTGTGGTCACGTGACTTTCTGTCCCCCAGAGAGGCGAGAAGAACAAGGAGTACGAGCTGTTCGTCCTGAAGATCCAGAAGCTGGAGAAGCTGTGCCGCGCGCTGCAGGACGAGAGGAAGGTCCTCTACGACAAGATCAAGGAAGTCCGCCACACTAACTCCGCCCTCCCCGCCAAGCTCCTCTTCAGCGAGGACCCGGCTGAGGGCGCCGAGGAGCTGCTGGAGATCGAGGAGGACGACCCGGTCCTCACCGAGGACATGACCCGTCTGAGGGAGGAGCAGGCCAAGCTGCAGGAGTTCGCCGCCTCACTGCTGGCCACGCCCACTCACGCCGGCGGCGAGGAGCAGGAGAAGGAAGGCGGGGGCGCCGATCCCGAGCCGGAGGACGACCTGCTGGCGGCGGCCTTCATCCAGTTCCAGAACAAAAACAAAGAGAAGGTGGCTTCACCTCCAGGACGGGACCTGGACCCAGAACCTGCAGCGGGACCGGAACCCCAGCAGGTCAAGGGTGACGCAGAGGTCACAAAGACGGAGGTCAAAGGTGACGCCCAGGTCACAAAGACGGAGGTCAAAGGTGCCGCAGAGGTCACAAAGATGGAGGTCAAAGGTGATGCAGAGGTCAAAGGTGACGACCAGGTCACAAAGACGGAGGTCAAAGGTGCCGCAGAGGTCACAGAGATGGAGGTCAAAGGTGACGCAGAGGTCACAGAGATGGAGGTCAAAGGTGCCGCAGAGGTCACAAAGACGGAGGTCAAAGGTGCCGCAGAGGTCACAAAGACGGAGGTCAAAGGTGACGCAGAGGTCACGAAGACGGAGGTCAAAGTTGACGCAGAGATCACAAAGACGGATGTCAAAGGTGACGCAGAGGTCAAAGGTGACGACCAGGTCACAAAGACAGAGGTCAAAGTTGATGCAGAGGTCACAAAGCTGGAGGTGAAAGGTGACGCCCAGGTCACACAGCTGGAGGTCAAAGGTGACGCACAGAAAGAGGTGAAAGGTGACACACAGCTGGAGGTCAAAGGTGACACGCAGCTGGAGGTCAAAGGTGACACACAGCTGAAGGTCAAAGGTGACACACAGCTGGAGGTCAGAGGTGACGCAGTGGTGGTAAAGGAGCTTCAGCAGCAGCTTCCTGGAGCGACGCCGCAGCCTGGGAACGCTGAGCTTCGTCCTCCGACCGGCCCGGCGCAGCCAGAACCAGCCGAGGCCGCGAAGGTCGAGGCCGCCGACGCCAAAGCGACGATCCCATTGGACGAGCAGCAGCGGCGGCGGCAGCCAGACGCACCAATGACAGAGGAGGCCTCGCCGGCTACGTCAGAGTCGCCTAAACCAGCCGCCGCCGCCGCCGCGAAGAAGGAGACGCCAAAGAAGAAGAAGAAGAAGAGCAGCAGCAGGAATGTTTGCTGAACGTGTGTGTGCGTGTGTGTGTGTGTGCGTGTGTGTGCGTGTGTGTTCCAGTTGAAATGAAGGGGGCGTGTCCTCGCAGCAGCTCAAACGCAGACGTGAAAGCAAAAACTCTGAAAGGTGAATTTCAGCTCAATAAAGAGATTTTTCTTTAACTTCAGCGTTTCTTGGCCTGTTTTTTTCTTTTCTTTTAATGTTCTTTTAATGTTCTTCTTCTTTCTTCATCCACAAAAACAAAAAAAAATCAAACTGCCAATTCATTCAAAACCGCCTGATTTTTCCCATCATCCTCGGCTCTGCTGCCAAACACGCTCAGGAGCTGAGTAGCGCTTCATCTCGGTGACGTCTGGCAAACACGATGGTACCTGAAGGCATCGCCGGGCTCCTCCTGCCGCCACCTGCTGATCGAGGAAAAAAACTTGGCAACTTACGTGAACACGTTAACTTTAGCGTTAATGTCACCTTGTGCCGCTGCTGCGTGGTGGGTAATCAATCCAC
This sequence comes from Dactylopterus volitans, assembly GCA_901007715.1. Taxonomy (NCBI): domain Eukaryota; kingdom Metazoa; phylum Chordata; class Actinopteri; order Syngnathiformes; family Dactylopteridae; genus Dactylopterus; species Dactylopterus volitans. The sequence continues at coordinate 8,518 of CAAKHG010043040.1, read as the reverse complement.
CGTATCGGTTGTAGATCGATTTCATGGCGATTTCGCCATCGCGAGGGACACCTTGCCGAGGCTCCGTCAGTGCAGTCGCATGGAAGGAAAATAAATCGATGCATCAGGTTAATCGATGAATCTTTACATCCCGAGTCATAAATGTTTGGTTTGAGGTTGGAGGGGAAAGTTCCTACTTTCTGAGGAGTCATTGAAAGCCTCACGGGCTCACAAAGGCACAAACCTGAGAAGGACGCAGGTGCTAAGGCTCAAGCGGTGAACAGGATCGCTTTAAAGTGCTTTTAAAAAGGCAAAGAAATGCAAAGAAAGTAGCACAGTAAGACCAAGAAATACATAATAAATGTGTCACGTGCACTATTACACTGAATATATGATGTCGAATGGGGGAAAAGAAAATGAGGCTGAAAGAGAAAAGCAGTTAAATCACGTCGTCACACAGCCTGGGAATGTGTGCGGGGCTGCAGTTCCAGCCTACAGCCGCCAGACGGCGCCGCGTCCCCGCACAGGCGAGGACTCCTGCGGGCTGCAGTACCTGGTGTCGGCCACTAGATGGAGGCGCAGGTCTTCACGCGGCAGCTGCGCCGGTTTCAAGGGTTTCAGCTGGTCTCCGAGCCCTCTGATTGGTCGAGACTCCGCAGAAGTCGATGAAACCTTGATGTTTCACAGCTGAAGATGAGATTTAAATGATTGTGAGCGCGTCTTCAGCATCCCGCCACTCTGCTGTCACTTCGTTTTCAGTCGTTTTCTTCTTACTTACTCAGCAGTACCTCACTGACACTGGTGCCAGTACTATACTCGTATCAGTACTACAGTAGTACGCTACGGCACCAGTACTACGCTCATACTTTACCAGTACTGTAACGGTATCAGAATTAGTTCCAAATCTCACTGCTTCAGTGATGGACAGACGTGGATGTAAGCCGCGTCCTGATTGGCTGTCAGCCTGAACACGCTGAGGTCGGCTTCAGCTCGCAGCTGCAGCTCCGATGACGCCTCCTCGACCTCGCCGGGTTTTACCCTCAAATCCCCGACAGCGCCGCCGCCGCCGCCGCCTATCAGCACAAAGCACGCGGAGCCTCGTTACCGCGGCGATTAAAGTTAAGCCGAGGCGCCGTCAGCATCAAACTCCTCACCGATGAACCGCCGTCTCTCCCCGAATAGCATCTCCACATGCTTTGAGTCATCCAGTGGAAGAAGAGAACATTCCGATAACCAACGATTCCCAAACGTCAAAACTAGTTTGAGGGACGTTTTCCAGAGGCGGCGTGACGGAACGCGGTCTGGAGTTTCCACGGTAACGTTCTGCTGCTGCAACGCCAAACGCAGCAAAGATCCTCCAAAGTACCAGCAGGTCTCACGGAAGAACATGAGAACATGAGACCATGAGACCATGAGACCATGAGAACATGAGACCATGAGAACATGAGAACATGAGACCATGAGACCATGAGAACATGAGACCATGAGAACATGAGACCATGAGAACATGAGACCATGAGACCATGAGAACATGAGACCATGAGAACATGAGAACATGAGAACATGAGACCATGAGTCTGCAGCCCCGTCGCCCGAGACTCTGCATGCACGAGCCCGTCAGAGTTGGAGGTCCAAAGGTCAAAGGTCACCGTTGCATCACCAAGCATGCATCTGCTCATGAGTCGATGACATCGATGATGATGTCATCGTCGTGGTGGTCACCATAACATCTCACGCAACATTCAAAGTCTGACCACATAGATGGTGGACAGACGTGGATGTCAGCTGCAACCTGATTGGCTGGCGGAGGATCGCGGCTGATCAGAACACGGCGATCTCTGCGGGTTTTACTGCAGCCGCAGCGGCCCCCTTCCTGAGCTGGTCTGAGACCCCCGTGTGTGTGGTGGAGGGTGCAGTCTAAGTGCTGGTCCCTCCATGCCGCCTGCTCACGTGGGCCTCACCTGCTTCTGGTCTCATCGCCTGGGGGCAGTTTTGGATGTACTCGCGGATCTTTGAGTATTGGAGGATTTGTATGCAGTACTAGAGGATACATATGCAGTATTAGAGGATACATATGCAGTATTAGAGGATACATATGCAGTATTTGAGGATACATATGTAGTATTAGAGGATACATATGCAGTATTAGAGGATACATATGCAGTATTAGAGGATTCATATGCAGTATTTGAGGACCCGTATGCAGTACTAGAGGATATATATGCAGTATTCGAGGGCCCGTATGCAGTACTAGAGAATGCGTATGCAGTATTTGAGGACCTGTGTGCAGTATTCGAGGGCCCGTATGCAGTACCACGGGGCCCGTATGCAGTACCAGAGGCCCGTATGCAGTACCACGGGGCCCTATGCAGTACCACGGGGCCCGTATGCAGTACCAGAGGCCCGTATGCAGTACCACGGGGCCCGTATGCAGTACCACGGGGCCCGTATGCAGTACCAGAGGCCCGTATGCAGTACCACGGGGCCCGTATGTAGTACCACGGGGCCCGTATGCAGTACCAGAGGCCCGTATGCAGTACCAGAGGCCCGTATGCAGTACCAGAGGCCCATATGCAGTACCACGGGGCCCGTATGCAGTACCAGAGGCCCCGTATGCAGTACCAGAGGCCCGTATGCAGTACCAGAGGCCCGTATGCAGTACCACGGGGCCCTATGCAGTACCAGAGGCCCGTATGCAGCACCAGAGGCCCCGTATGCAGTACCAGAGGCCCGTATGCAGTACCAGAGGCCCGTATGCAGTACCAGAGGCCCGTATGCAGTACGGCAGTTGTAGATTTCAGCCCCTTGAAGATAAAAAGGAGCAGTAATTCAGATGAAACGCAGGCAGAGTGAGACGTCAGCGCTTCGCTCGTCTGTGCTGTGAATCAAAGGTCATTGAACGCATCAGTGAGGCGGTTCTTCCCCCGCAGGGCGACCGTGATGGAACGGCATCAGAGTGAGACCTCGTCCTCTCGTCGCATCTACGGACGCATTTACACACGCGTGCTCACACACACGCAAGCGTAATGATGCGTGTCACAGATGAAATCACGCCTCCGGAGGCAATCTCGGTGTTATGTAGCGAGCCTCATCACCTGACACACACACACACACACACACACCACGCACGCACACACACACACACACACACACACACACACGCACGACAACATATCGCTGGGAAGATTCCGTTTATTATAGAAAAGACTCGACCTTGCGGTGAACACACACCCAGAGGATGAGGAGGATGATTATGATGATGATGAGGAGGATGAAGACGATCCCTCACCGCGGCGACGAGAATCAGGCCATAAAAGCGGTGTGTGTGTTCTTCTATACCTGTGAGGACCACCGCTTTAGTCAGGGGAGATTTTAATTCAAAGGGAGTTGTTCCTTGATACTGACGGTGTTTTCTGGGCGCTCGCGTCCTCACAGAGTCGTTTGATTTTTGGGGAAAAGAAGTTTCAAGGAAAAAAAATAAATCTTTAAGGTGAGAGGACGTCGGTGTTGGACTCTTCTGTTTAGATGTTTGGCATCAAGGCGCCGCGCGTCCATGCTGCACATGAGCAGCAGAACACATGCTCATAGTCATCAGGACTCTTTTGGTATTTTCTTTCGCTTGAGGAACGTTTGTGGTGAGACTCACAAGTCTGTAAGATCTGGAGTTAGCAGCAACACGTTGGTGGAACTGGAAGTCAGGAGACACCTGACAGAGTGACGCCTCCTGTCAGCAGGTCCAACGGCAAACAGTGGATCCTTCAATCAACATGTTTCATCTCCACGCCGTCGGCAAGGTCACGGGGACCCGCCGGGTTTGTCACGACGGTGAGCGAATGCATCACCGCGTGCGCGTGTGTGTGTGTGTGTGTGTGTGTGTGTGTGTGTGTGTGTGTGTGTTTGTGCACTTCAGGGACCTCGCTGACATCACTCAGTGGCAACGCTGATCAGCAGAAGACACTCGGGCTTCTGACGCGTTCAAAGACGCCCAATTAACACATGAACACACCAGAAGCTTCACGGACGAACACGCGGACCAGCTCAGACCCCACGAACGCGTTTATCGCCCCGTTGCCACGGTTACACGCGATGCTGTGACGGTGTTTGATGCCCGTTAGCAGCAGCGACCGTCGAGGTGACGTCACAGAGACGCAGGGAACACGGGTGTTCCTCAGCTGAGTAAAAGTGGCGATTCGAGGCCCCTTCAGGTTCTTCAGGTGGCCTCTTCAGGTTCTTTGAGTGGCCTCTTCAGGTTCTTCAGGTGGCCCCTTCAGGTTCTTCAGGTGACCCCTTCAGGTTCTTTGAGTGGCCTCTTCAGGTTCTTCAGGTGGCCCCTTCAGGTTCTTCAGGTGGCCCCTTCAGGTTCTTCAGGTGGCCTCTTCAGGTTCTTCAGGTGACCCCTTCAGGTTCTTTGAGTGGCCTCTTCAGGTTCTTCAGGTGGCCCCTTAGGGTTCTGCAGGTGGCCTCTTCAGGTTCTGCAGGTGGCTCCTGGACAGCAGGACCACGCTGAAGTTTTGACTGTAGATGCAGCTTCGTCTCCATGGTCCGTGGTCTTCTGCTGCCCCGTGAGAGGCTCTGCAGCTGTGCCGCGTGGGCGCAGACGTGACCTTTGGCTGGGCGGGAACGTCGCGGCCGCGCGGGCGAAGAAGCGACGCTGCTCTCGTCTCTCATCATCGCTTTTATTGTCGCGCTGACAACATGCTGCTCTCAGCGAACGGCGACTCAGAACACAGAACACAGAACATTCGGCGACGCTGCGATCACGTCTGGGAAGAAAGAAAGAACCAGAACACTTGAAGAGAAAAACCCAAACAATCGTTACCTGAGAGGACAACTGGACTCTTATTGGTTGTGGAAGATGTTCCAACTTCATCCAGAAGTTTCTTTAGGTCTGATTGGTTGGTCTCAGGAGTTTGACCTCTGGTTGAGTTGTTAAGGTCACCTGAAGGTCGTTGACCCCCCCAGACCATCATGTGGGTCATCAGGGTCACACATCAGGACTGAAGAAGCATTTTTCAAAGGTCAAAGATCTTAAACAACCAATAGGAGAGCAGTTGCCCTCTGACGTGGATGTGGAGAAGTGAAACTTCTCAAAGCCGATTGGACACCTGTTTCTCAGCTCTCCAACTGGGCACCTGAGGACAGATTTCCAGGAAACCTCCAGTCGAGTGGCGGGAGGCGGCGACCTCGGCGTGAGGAAGCTCAGCAGATGGAAAACAGCCTGAAGATACATTCAAGTGTGACGTCAAACAAGTCAAACAGGTATAAAACCAAATAAAATCCTGCTGTTTCCCATCCGGATGACAGCGGCGGCACGTTTCCATGGCAACTCCCACCGCGCGGGTCACATGTCAACGCGACGATATGAGTCCTTCAGGAGGTGTTAATTGTTGAGACAACATGGCTGCCTCACACACACTCACACACACACACACACACACACACACACACACACACACACACACACACACACACACACACTTAGGTTGCAGCTGGAAGCTGCATCAGGTCTCTTGTAGCGTTAAATGGCGTCTGAGTAGAAGAGAAAAATCCATATTGGATCGATATTTCTGGTCGGCAGCTTTTTCTCTTCACACGTTCGACTCGCCTGAAGCCGTTTGTGGCGAGGAGACGAAGACGAAGACGAAGACGAAGACGAAGACGACGAAGACGAAGACGAAGCCGACGAGGGAAGACGCTGCCGCCGCCCATCGGAACGCGAATAATCAGCCACCATCTTGTTTGGAGGTGGAACTGCTGATGAATGAGCTCAGCTGATTGGACGACATCATGGCAGCATGGTGACGCTGGCTGAACTTAACGCTAACGCTACCAGCAGCAGCCGCTAGCGACCAGAACACAGACCGGCTGCTGAGACAGCGTCAGGCCGCGACACCGAATCCCATCTACACAACCAGCCTTTACTAGCATAGCATGACTAGCGCCGTCGGCGCCGCGCTGGTGTTAGCGTCCAGGAGTGGAAAGCGTTCCTGTTAGAAAGCGAGACGTTCGGAGACGTTGATTCACGACCTCGCAGTCTCACAACCTTATCGGCCATCTTTGAACGGCAGCTTGCAGATTCCGAGCGTGCGAGCGCGTGTTTGGTTACGGCTTCTGGAAACAGCCTGGCGCAGCCGCCATCTTCCTAAAATAAGGAGCGCTGGATGGAGGACGGCCTGATCTTTGGTGCTCACGGACGCTAACTGAAGCTGTCTGACTGTGATGTTCACGCCTACGTGTGCGGCCGTCTCTGAGGTCGGGCTTGAAGGCCCGCCCACTCGCGTCTCAGACTCGCATGTTATCAGCGTCTGTCGGCGCCTCCGGCAGGAAGCAGATCCCGGATCATGAAGCCGAGTGGGACGCCGAGGCGCCGAGCGTCGCTTCCACTGAGCATGTTTCATCTGTGTTCAGCCGCCGCGAATAAACCAGGTTCTGGCGTGGAACTCCAGGAGAACCCGCAGGTTAGATGCTTTTACGCTTTTCTACTTTTGTCCAACTCAAGTCTTTGTTGACGAAATATGATGTTTGTTTATTAATGTTTTACATGTCAGATGGTGAATGAACTCATCCGACAACATCAAAAAACGGGGCTGGAGATTCCTGCCCTGCTCTGTGGTGAGGTGGAGGTGGTCTCAGGAAGACCACCTCCACCAGTCCAGGACAGGAAAAACCAATCATGACTGCTTATGGGGGCGGAGCTTTCTGAATCATTAGATTAGAGGCGGAGATGCTAGCAGGCATACCAGCTACCTAGCCATGTAGCTAACTAGCAGAAGTGCTAGCCTGCGGGCGCACCAATAAGAGCGGTTGGAGGCGGGGCCAGATTCGCCTTCTCACAGGTCCCCAAACACTCAGTGAGGAAATACTGTCGCTCCATCGCAGCCATTCTGAGACCAGAGAGGGTTTTTGTTGAGCTATGCGGAGGCCTGGAAGCTGCCGGAGGGTTAGGGTTAGGGTTAGGGTTAGCGGAGTGACTGTTTATCGCAGGTCACCACCTTTAAAGCAGGTTTACGGGGGTCAAAGGTCACGCAGACGTCGCAACGCTCCAATCAGAAGCTTCGGCTGCAAGTCTCCGTCTTAAGATAACGAATTAGGAGAAGGAATCATAATCCACAGAGGCGAGTGGGGAGGATTTAAGACACCGGCGCCCTGACACCTCCACACACACACACGCACACGCACGCTTACACACGCACACACACACACACACACACACACACACACACACACAATGTGGGAGGGAACATTCTCTCCAGGAGGGAGACCTGGCTCACGTGCAACATGAATGGATAATCATCTGCGTCTCATCTGGACACGCCTCCACATGTACACGAATCAAGCCAAATGTTGTGCTGGTGATCACCAGAGGCCCCGCCCACCCCATCACCAGAGGCCCCGCCCACCCCATCACCAGAGGCCCCGCCCACCTCCATCAGCAGTGATCAGACAATCAGGCAAAACAAAACAAGACAAAATGTTTATAGGATGTTAACGTTTCTTCTTGCTTTGATATTTCAGTTTGGCCCAAGTCCCGCCCACTCACATGGAGGAGGCGGGGTTTAGCACCTACACCGCGGGCAGCCGGCCTCCAGTGGGAGACGGAGGAGTTTTGGCTTAACATCTGAGGAGCTGCAATCACGACAGTTTATGGAGCAGAAAAAAAATGAAAACATCTCAGAATAGAACATGAAGCTGAGCGCCCACGTGGCGCCGCTGCCGTCGCCCCGCGCCGGCCTCCACGCCACGCGGGCGGGATGACGGCCGGCGTGAAAATCACGTTCACAGACGAGTACAAAGTACTTTCAGAGATGGCGGCGCCGCGGCGGTGACACGTGTGGCGGCCATTTTGCCTGACATCGTGCCAAAAGTGGACAAACGCGACAGTGAAATAAAGCTGATGTGCAGTTGAGTCAGTTAGCTCCTCCCCCTGCGTGTGGGCGGGGGTGGGCGTCGACCGCAAAGATGCAACCAGCATCGGTGTGCTGGGCTGCGCTCGCAACCTCCTGCTGACGGTACCGATGCTAAACCAGACGCCAGCGCACGCGTCAGCTAGCTAAGCCGGGATTTCGCCCCACAATGCATTGCACCTCTTTGGCCGGGGCAGCAGTGTTTTTGTCATTCGAGAAATTAACTTCGTCGGTATGTGATTGGTTTGTGACAAAAAACGTTTTTTGTAGGTTTATGAAGCTAGCGACAGAAGAAGTACCTCACTTCCTGTTTCCAAAATAAAGCATCTGTTCATGAACAACAAGCTTGGTGCTTCTATTTTGACAACAGGATGCAAAACACTTCCATCCGAACGCGCTGAGACGGGCGTGTGGTAGGCGGCGCCTGAGTGGCGGGTGTGTCAGTGGGCGGTTCCGAGCGCAGCCAATCATCTCCCTCTGACGTCATCGCTGACCTCATTAACACGGAAGTCCTGCACGGAACAATCGAACTCCGTGTCGGATGCAAAAGTAAAAGTGGGCGTGGTGTCGTTGGCGTTTCCGTGGCCCCTGAGCGGCCCCGGCCGAACCTCGCCTGACCTCAGAAACAGGAAGTC
>CAAKHG010043037.1:0-20776 GCA_901007715.1 Dactylopterus volitans | reverse complement strand
AGTAAAGGGGTGGGGGGAGAGACAGGGAGACACAGAGAGAGAGAGAGAGAGAGAGAGAACACACACACACACACACAAAATTACTATGAGAGGACAGAACAGCTGAGGCTCTTTAAGTAATGCAAAGCAGATTGCAGTTGCTGGGCATCAAAGACAAAGAGTGTGTGAGGGTGGGTGAGAGAGACAGAAAGAGAGGGAGAGAGAGCCTGTGCACATAATCAAACTGCTCATCATGTGTTGGTTCATGACGCCAAACGTGATGTATTCCAGTTTTATGTGAAACAACATTTGTCAAAACATCTACCATGAGTTTCCTTCACGCACAGATAGTCACGGCGGTTGAAGTGTGGGGTGAGCATGGATTTTTCTATTTCGGCTCCAATGACAATTACAATGTCAGCGTTCGTTAAATTTGATCCCGGAGCTCTCGGAGTTGCACGTTTTGCGGCTTCCGAGATGAAAGTAAAACGGGATTGTAACTGGGAAACCGGGCTTCTAAGAGAGCGGCCATTTAAAGCTGGCATTGCACGTTTACCAAAAATGAAGGGACCAAACCCAAACAAATATGGATGTCTAATGTCAGCTCTAATCTATAATTCAGGGTAATGAAAGCCTCAGTAAATAACTATTTCACCTTAAAATATTAAGCATGGAATCATACTGGTGGGACACGAACAGGCCCGAATGTGTAACAGGGAGACCGGCAACAGTGCTGGTTCTCTCTGAACTGGCATGTAGAATTAAACACGCCAGCACCCTTTAACTACCATAGAAAACTGTTTTTTTCCCCACAAAAATATTTATCGGGGCTTAAAAGCCAATTTCAGGGGCTCAGTGCTTTATATTGTGAATGCACAAGGTTTTTTTTTTTTCTTGTTTTAAACCTCCACACCCAGGATTTAAATGGTGGACGTCCCTCTGATTTCTATCGTCCTGCAGAGGCAGCGCGGCGGCAGCATGAGCGCAATGTCAGCCGGTGCGCAGCAGATTCTCACCAGGCGGGAGTTCCTCTTCATGTCCTTCATTAGAGCCGTGAGTTTGTCCAGCTCCGTTTGATGAACTTCCAGATACTCACTAAAGGAGGAAAAAAAACAAAACAAAGACGCAGATTTTTGCACCCAGAAGATGTATTATCCTGAAACGGTGCGGTGGCGAATGCAATGACGCCGAGCACCACAAGCACACCGCTGTATAATGAAAGTGTTTAAATAACAAGAACATATTGGTGCGTAGGGATTCGTGGAGTTGTGTAATGTATGTGTCAACCAACATTTACAGACTGAAGCCTTTCTATTAACAACAGAAACTACTCCTCGAATATGTAATGGGTTGTATATACAGATTTTTTTTTTCATTGGTGTTATTGAGCGTGCGTGTGTGTGTGTGTGTGTGTGTGTGCGTGTGCGTGTGTGTGTGTGTGTGTGGGCTACTCACTCCAGGCCTTGTTTGAGTGCAGTGTAAACTTCTTCCAGTCTTTTAGGCTGCGGCTCTCTGGAGCTGCTGCCCCCCTTGTGACCCGACAGGTGGGGCTTCTTGGGCTTGGACTGAGGCTTCTTCTGCACCGCCGTGTTCCCCATGAAAGAGTTACACCTACACACAAACACACAAGTGAATGCAACAAGGGCTTGATTCTTTTTTTTTTCTCTTCCTTCCCCCAAAGAGGTGCAGGAATTTTCCCTCTGTCTTCTGCGCAATGGCTCTGAACTGGAAAAACACACTGTGCCCTGCAGCATTTTCAAGAATCTTGTGGCACGAGCAGGAAAAAGGGAGGCCCGCTTTCTCTTTGTAACATCTGCTGCGGACCAAAAAGGTGCTGCCAGTTGAATATTACTCACACAGCCACATTGCATATATGCCCGTACTAATAGAGAATAAGAAGTTACAGCATTCTGAACACACGTAATGTATACATCTCATTTGTTATTTTGTCAGGTCTGCTCACACCAAGACCTGCTACACTCTTTTGGCCTACATATCATTCATGTGCATGAAAGAGTCTCAAGCATGCACGCACACGCACACGCACACACACACACAAACTGCCAATTGAGTGATGAACCTCGTCATCAATCACAGGGATGTGCTAAAACTCACATATGGCCTCATCGGCAAACACATGCAAACATGTGCTCTCCCCATCCCCCCCCTCCGCTTTCTGTGTTAGTTTATCCTCTGCTGGAGTGAGCTTGCAAACACACACACACACCCACACACACACACACACGCACACACACACACATACACCCACACACACGCGCGCACACACTGAGACCATCATACTCCCGGCAACCACTGACATTCAAGTGTTCTTTGCTCGCTTCCAGCAGCTGACCAACATTGCGACCGACTCGAGCAGGGGAAGCCGGCAAATGTGGAAAGAGCCAAACGCAGTTCATTAGGTCATGCATTTGCGCAGAACGCGTCTTTGTAAGCGACTGGAGCCATCGAATGTCTGTTAATCTTGCTCAAAGATGACCTCAAGGATTAATTCATCATTACGATGCTTGTCAATTAGCCAATTCCCTGTTGATAATGTCGGCCTGTGGCCTTTGAGGCTTAAAATGGCTGCGCGACGTAAAGAGGAAGGAACGCGCTGCCGACGTCTGACGCAGTAAAAAAAAAAAAACTTTTCAAACAAAGAGTGCATATTTCAGTCCACATCTGTCGGAGGACGTGGTTAAAGGCGCGTCCTTGAGTAGCGTGACGGCTGAGCCAAACGTCATTCATGAGATGGTCTGGTCTATGGAAGATGACTTGTTCACCCTCGCATCAGAAAGTGCGGTCCTGTCCCCTAGCAACCATGACGGCGTGTCGCAGTCGGCAATCGGGACACAGCGAGGAGGAAGGGATGTCATGAGTTTGAATTTTACCGTGGCGGATGCCATTTGCACCCGGGCACCCAAAAATGCCTGCGGCACCAAGAGCATGGGAGAAAGGTTTTTCTTGCAGAAGAGCCAGCCAGCAAAACAGCCCAACACATGGTTAGCATTGCCAAAAGGTCGGAATTATCCAAAACCAGGAGCTTTTTTCTACACCTAACCCAGTAGTTTTGTTCCCCGAACCCAACCGCAGCCTGACAGAAAACTGAAAACCTTGAGAAAACAAAAACAAACCTGAAAATAATAAATCAGGTAAGTCTAAAAATAATAAGTTAACAATAGGACAATAAGCTACGCACAGGATCTGAGCCCGAGTCTCCTAGGCGACTGTCATGGGTTTAAACATTTATCAACCACAAACTGTCTCCACGGTCGACTTTGTCGCTATTTGCAGAGACGAGGCGTTGCTGGGAGTATTTTTAAAAAAAAAAAAAAAAAAAGTGAGGTGCTGCCATGTGACTATTTTCACCCAGGGTCAAATACACACTCAGTGTTATTATTGTAGAAGCCCATCCAGGCCCAGCAGCACCACCCGGGACTCCAACCAAAGCATGTGTGAATATATTTTCTCCTCAGGCCTAACATATATGCATCAAATTCAATTTAAGGCTTTTTGGGACATGCAGACAATTTTCTGATGCACTTAATGTTGCAAATAGTTGCAAAGACTGCTACAACCGAGGTAAATAATGGATTTTCAGATCACTTGGTTGTAATCAATTCATCAAATTATCAGTTTTTGGCTAATCTCTGGAGTAGAGAGACGAGCCCGTCCACCCTCCTCCTGCTACCTCTTGCCTTTCTTCATCACTCTCACTTTCTCTTAGGTGGCCTGGACTTATCAAGTTGTTGATTTATGGATTGCTTGCTGCAGCCCGCAGATATACAAGCACATAGAAGTACTTCACTGCAGACTGATCGCTTCGACGCTCTGTTGTTTGACTTGCACTGATTCAGATAAAGAAATAAAACCAGTTTTTCTGTGCAGCAGAGCCACATCACACAGCTTCCTCTGCTCACATGGTCCCACTTTTTGGTCACAGTCGCCTTCGCCACGCTCATGTGCATTTCCGCCTTCAAATCCCGTTTGGAATTAGGTGACGAATGACATTTGCCGAGACTTAATGAAATGACCTCAGACTCATCTCTGTCAGCCGCCATCGCCCGGCAAGCTGAAGCACGCCGCGTCTCGCTGCATGCCAGGGAACGTAGAGCAAGTTTGGCTAAGCTGCCACAAATGTAGGACACGGCTGAACGAGAGCGGCGCGTAGCCTTGGGGTCACGCACACACGCACGCACACACACGCACACACACAGACACTGACTTTTGATTATGATTCAGCACACATTCACATATCTGCTATTGTGTGTCTGTGAGCAGCATGCAAACACGCATAGTTGCACATGACGCATGAGTGCACACGCACACGCGCGCGCGCACACACATGCGCGCACACACATGCGCGCACACACGCGCGTACGCACGCACGCGTACCGTCGAGCTGAATAACGCGCGCACACACACATGCACTAATGCACTCCAGTGGCCCAAGAAGCCGTATCACTGCAGCTTTCCACCTCGCTCATTATCGGGGCTTATCAGCCGCTGTCAGTCGCCCACACACCCGAGTCATTCCAACAAATTACCCCCCACCCTCCCCGTTCGCTGTCTGAGCTCAGAAGAAAAGAGGAGAACACACCGAGCGCTGCTGAGGAGCCAGACGACCGGAAATCTAAGATTGTAGGAGATATTTCTGAGGATGGAGTGGGAGGCTGGCGAGAGGAGTCAAGAAATGAGCAACAGATTACAAAGTCTGCACCTTTATCGATTTCAAACTCCCGGAGCCTCTGGCCAAAAATGACACAATTAACAGGTAACTGATGTACCTGCTATTGTAACAGTCTGATGATCACCACTCAGGAATTCCTTCACAGAAGCTTTTGACTTGCAGCGGCTTGATGATGGTGAATAGCTCCTGATTAGCGAGTCAATAATTTCCTTCCTTTTGTGTGAATAAAAAAGGTTTCGTAGGGTTTATTCACATGCGATACTGGTGCTGATAGTGCCCATCCAAAGCAGGTATGACTTGTGAAAGAGTATGTGATGAAATCTAATGTAGTAAGTTGGCACAATAGTAAAAATATGATGGATAACTTACTTGAGGGAACATTGGTCCCACTTGTTTTAAAATCATTGGCCTGAATAAGACTCCAACATTACATTGCTTTGCGTTTTATCTGATGTGACATACTTTCTTCCCACAGATGCACATTAGGTGCAGTTTGGAGGGTTTTATTCAAAAACACTTAAATATGTGGACACCCCCAAAACCCTGATTTCATTGTTGATTAATGTGTTTTTTTTATTTTCTTCCATAAGCAATAAGTGGTTTGATCTATGACATGTAAGAAAAACGGTGAGAAATGTCCATCAGTGTTTTCCAAAGCCAAAGATGACCTCCTCATATGTCTTAGGTGTTCTGCACGACCCAAAGATGTTCAGTTTACTGTCATATAAGAAAACATTCACCTTTACGAAGCCAGAATCGGAGAATTCTGACTTTACTCTGAAAATGGCACAAGCCAAGAAATCATACGTCAAATGCTGTGGCTCTAAACCCTTTTATTAATGCAGCTTCAGCACCTCCAAGTGCTCCTCCAAAATTGTCCATTTTGCATAGCTTGAGCAGGATGAACCTCATGGATGACTTCAGGCAGCAAACTATGAATGCTAGTTAAAAAAAAAAAAAAATGCAGCTTTTAAAACCGAGGATCACGAGTCACCTGACCACGTGAGCACAACTTAATAAAAAAAAGTCACAAGTTACAAGACAGCGGCTTCCATAAAGAATGGAGACTTTGTCTTAGTTTTCTTGGCCTCATTGGTCAGTTGATTACATTACAAAGGATTCTGATCTCTTTATTTAATATAGTTTATTTGAAACTGCTGGCTAAGAAACAAGCATCTAACATTAGCCCATGTAAAGAGGTATCCAAACTACCCACTGGGGAGGAAATCTACAATTTAATGGAAGCCCGCATTCACACGTGAAACTGAATGGATCCAAAATGATCGGAGCCTGAGGAGCCCCACTGCTTAGAAAAAAACTAGAGTACACAAAGAGTTAATAACTGCATCACAGCACGTCATGAACCATCTGTTAACATATATAGGTGGTCTCCTCCTCCTGTGAGCAGACATAGGTCGAGGCTGGTATTATGCACTGACATTGAAAAACGTAATATTAATGCCTTCATAGGAGAAACAAAAATTGCTGAAATACTGAAAGGCTTCAAATGTCAATGCACATGCCTGTTTAAAACTACATTTTAGTGTGTTGCAACACTTATATGCTGCTAATAAATGCTAAAAAAAAAGGGGTGGGGGGGATTAGCTCTGAGTCTTGATTTGATGCTTGATTTACTCATCTGATGGCCTTTCCTGGACGAAAGTGTTAATCAGGAACAATGTCCTGAAGGGTCTTTGAATAAATTCCATTAGTCACCTCCGAATTCAAAGCATAAAATAAAGACCTCTGCTTACCGTGAGCGTCTTTCTTGTAACGTGCTGAAACCGGCGAAGGACTGACTGCGGATTATGCCGTTGGGCCCGCCGGGGGAGTGGGTGCCTGCCGCCATGATCTCTGGGACGCGGGACGACACTCCTGGAGGAAAGACATGAAAAGGACATTACGGCATACGAAGCTGAAGCCTCCAGGCTGATATACACTCATGAGCCCGCAAACCGGACGACTGCATCGCCTGGACGGAATTCATGGCACAACGCCGGCTCACAAGAGGTTAAGTGGAGTTGCGTGAAGGCCAAGTAATGTGACACAAAGCAGCCGCCGTTGGTGACGCCGTGCAATGTGGACCGGCGACATTCAGAGCCCAACAGGTCTCCGCTCGTCAGTCCAGCCGCTCAACCGCAAACAACCGTCTCACCCAGGTGCCAGAAAACATGACTCTTGTCACTTTCTGTCATCATCACGCGCTGTTTACTTAGTGAATAATTTCCACCTGAACTAAGAGGCGAGGGGGGAGGACTCCTCCGAAATGTAAACTGATTGCTGATTATCAACGCGTTAGTTTCTGATTTAATGCCGTAGAAAAAATTTCACGCAATTAATTAATTCGAAGATGAAGGACGGAGCTGAGGCGGAAAAAAAAAATGGTAACTGCTAATAAGAAGAAGAAGAAACCTTTGACCTATGATGACATATGATGGCTGAGGATGGCCGCGGGGGAGGGGTAAGGCCAAAAGTTTAACTTTAAAACTTGCTAGACGGATCTTTGGAGGAAACTAAAATGACCTGCACAGTTTGCAAAGCCGAATTTAACCACCACAGAAGTAATTCATCACTGACCAATCGCCTCAAAGCAAAACACCCAAACTGAAACCTTTCGCCATTGGGCCACATCACAGGACTGGTGTGCTCATGGGCGAATGAGAAAACCTGTGGCTGAGAAGATCAGTCACGCTTTGGCTGTCCAATTAACAGAGTAGAAGATAAGGGAAGGGCAGAAATCATTCGCCATTTAAACACGTTTGAAAATTTAAAGTAATTACAATATTACAAGCCCAGAAAAAGTGATGATTACCATTAATTACATATATTGTAAGATTAATTGGTCCGTTTTTTTCTTTTAATTGATCAACAGCACGAAAACCGATCCTTTGAGCGCAAGCAGGAGTCGCCGCAGACGGCGCTCGTGGCGCTTTCAAGGACATTTTGCTATTTTGAAACGTAACGAATGCCAGGAAAGCAAACTCAGACCTTGCAGTGGCGTTATCTAATCAGCTTCTCCTATAATTAAGACACCTTTTATCACTGTGCCTATATTTAGCGGGAGCCTGTCAAATTTCAACCTTTTTTTAAAACTGGAGATGTGGCATGAAACGCGACTCGTGGAACATGCCGAAAATAGACAGCAAATCCTCCACACTTAACTGTCAGATAATGATGTTGCAGGGATCGAGCGTCTGGGGGGTGTGGAGGATGGGCGGGGAGGTGGGGGTGGGCGGGGTGGGGGTTGGATCCACTGAGAAACCCAACTAGCATGATAATCTGCCGTTTACTTTCCAAATAATTAAACACTTGGTACGGAAATGCGCAAAAAATATTTTAACAGCGATTTCCCTCTTTCTGAAGCGACGTGCTGAAAAGTCTCGTCATGTCCAACCAAAATATAAAGGCACAAAGTTGGCGCGCATGCTGACATGGGGGCTTCGACCGACATCACGTCGCACGTCTTGGGCAGAGCTTCTTAATTGGCCGTCAGACCCGCATTAGTGGGACGGAAGGTTCTCGGGGTGGAGGAGAAAAGTGACTGCATCCGTGAACCCGGGAGGGAGCCGTTTGTACATAGCAGCGGTGCTTTTTGTCATCTGATAAGTCTTCAAACTCATGCGTCTATTACACAAACCGGACTTCCTCGTTCAAATTTCATCACCTCAGAGGCGCCCCGGAGCAGCTCCGCCCTGCCGCCGCTGCCCGATGTGCCTTTTCGGGCTCCACAGCCAGTTCCTCCGCAGCCTCGTAGGCCGGCTTGTCCGTGCAAGCAAATGCAAATATATTGCTAAACCCATGAACCATGTGACCTCGATATTTGCGCTGCAGCGAGGAAGTCTTGTGTCATTTCCGTCGTGTTAATAACTAGAGTCACTCCACAGCTGAGCTAAAAGGAAAAGCTTAGTAATGCCAGGAGGAGCGATACAGATTTGTCAAACGTCTATTTGTGTATTAATCTGCTTGTAGGCCTCCGTGTTTGCATGCCACTGCGTTTCCACTGATCCACGCTCCAAAGACGCCGCAATGCTACAAGCTACTGATGCAGCGATCCGATATCTTCTTCTTTGGTCTGTGTGACAGACAGAAAGCCACACAAGAGGCGTCACAGGGCCCAGAGGAAAGACTAGAGCCTTGTTTTGCGTTGGGGAGGGGGGGGGGAGGGGTGGGGGGGCACAATAGGATACTGTTCAAGCTATTTATAGAAGCTCACTTTAACACCAAGGACCCTGATGGCTGTGACTCAGTACATGAATCACCAGGACCAGCAGCTAGACTTCATGTTCTGCATGGAGCAGGTCTGGTTTGACGGGTCAGATGGGACACAACATATACGCCGTTTTGGTTCATCTATAAAAACATGATACTTACAAGCGCGTCTTTGTGTTGGTCAAATCATAATAGTTTCCCAGCTGCACAAATTGAAATTGCATTTAAATATGAGCTCGCATGACTCCATGCTGTATGTCAGAGTGGACACTTGATGTGACAACAGAAAAGTCTCCCTCATTTAAATGGAGCTTTTTAGCATCTTTTACACATGTTTTGGTTTGAAGGGCCAAGGTTTCCAGGAAATGGGGAAAAAATATCTGATTGCCAACAGTAGATATATAAAAGTAGGAGCAAGGCAGAAATTTCGCTCATCTCATGGTTGGAGGACACCAAAAAAGGGAGTGAAAAGCAGAATGGATATTCACCTTGAACTTACCAGTTGCTCACAAAACCACAAATGACCGCTCTTGTCGCTTATAGCTGCTGGATGTGGAAATAAGCCTTTATCTCCCAATGTTCACCATTTAACGAGAATCCATCAGTGCAGCTCAAAGAACATTCTATGACTTGCACGCTGGAGAAGCAACCTGAGGTTAAAAATCAATCTACCATAATCCCGAACAGCTTGTTCAGCTGGTCGCATTGTGATTGGAGTCATTATTCAACAGCGATCATGGTTCCGCTGAGAAGACAATAACAACAGGCGATCGGTGGGATGCAGCATTTTGCTAAAAAGTCCCGAAGTATTTTGGTCCATTTTGGTTTCTGGACGCTCGGCAGCTCAGTTCTCTCCCTCGCCATGTTTGTTTCTGTGACTCACTCTCCTAAAAGAAGACCAGTGGGCGGCCAACGATGGTACATTTGGTTACCTAACGCTCTCAGGGTAGAACAGGCTGGACACCTGTTTCCAGCACTCCAGCCCATTTCAGAATTTCGGGGCAACGAAGGACGGGAAAGAGGCGAGCACGTGAAAAAGCCACAGCGTGATACGAGATGCCATTAGATTGGTTTGTTTCAAGTACCTGCACTGATGCTGCCAAGCAGAACAAGCAGGTAGCTCTGCTCATAAAAGATGATAACTATCATGAGGCGTAAAAAAAAAAAAAAAAAAAAAAAAATTCTTCCAGGATGCATGCAGAGGTGAAATTACAGCTCAAATAACAGCCAAAAGAGCTCTATATTTAACTGAGGCGCTGTAAAATATAATGCTGACTTCAAGGCGGAGACAGCGTAAGAAATTCGCTCTCCGTTTGTCCTATATTCATTCATCAGGGACTCGGCAACCCAGCGCTGGAGAATATGTTATTGCTTCTTCCCCTCAGAAACAAAACGAATACTTCATTTTTTTTTCTCTTTCTAATACATCTGCAGCCTCTGCATCCCGGTTGTGGAAATGCATTCGGCTGCTGGAAACATATGAGATGAGTTTTGTTTCTTGCAAATCCGTCTTGGTCTTGCATAACTGCTTCATCGCGCTCTCTATTAATAGGCGAGGTCGTGAATTGGCCACCCGCTACAAAAGGAGACTATTTTCCACTCTCCTGATTTGTTCCTACAATAGATATTCTGGCACTGGTAGCGTGCTGAACGTCCAAGCTGGATTTTCCCAAAAACCTTTCCCATCCTCAGCAGGCCTCTTCAAAAGCACAATACACACTGAAAATCAATGTTCCCAGTGTTGATAAGGGCGCGCACACGCACACGAAGGCCAAGTTCAACCACTGAATGATGAAAACCTGTTCCCCTGCACCTCTCAGTGCCACTGCTCATCTCGTCCAAAGAGCCTTTTCAGCGCGAGGACAACAACTCGCAGTGCGTTCGCGTTTGCGTGCCAGCCCCTGCCCGTGCTGAATGTAGCTGCCAGTCAGCCCATTCACAGCTCTGTGTCTCCTTCACAGCGACGGCCTTAAATGCCCCCGTCGAGGTGTGTGGCTCTTCCGGGAGCATGTGAGCATCGCTTTCGATCAATATTCCGAGTTGCAGGTTGGCGAAAGCGGACAAACTGAAGGAGGGTTTCTCACGCGGGAGCGACAAAGCGCCGGCGTGAGAGAGTGTAGGACACCTGATATCAATTCACCAGTGGCTCCCTGAGGTCAGTGTGCATTAGCGCATAAGTCCCGCCCCTCCGCTGGAGACGAGGGGGCGGCTGGATGAGTGAACGGGGGATAGAGAAGAGAGGAGACATCCAGCAGCGATTCGGGGCCGAAATGGCTTCTGCTTCGCGTCTGATTAGCACGAGCTGCTAAAGTGAGGCGACATGTCAAATCAGCATTGTAATCTGATCTCTTTAATAAGTCTAAATCAGGACCTTCAGTGCAGCTGGCTGATAATCAAATCAGATACAAACGCTTCACCGTGCTCCCCAATTTATTTTTGGAGATAGAGGTTGCAAACACTAATCCGACTGCCACCGCAAAACCGTCTCTTTGTTCTCAGCCCGGTGTCTCCAGGCCCGGAGGCCCAGGCACATGTGTACCCGAAGTCTTTCAGAAGTCGTCCAATCAGAGGAAAGTGGGCCTTTGGCGGGGCCTTTAAGGAGGCAGGAACTAAAAATGTCTCGTTTCCACATGGAGAATTCATGTTTTCAAACTGTGAGTCATGCACAGCAAAAAAGAAACAAAGAGCAAAGATCAGTGTGACAGGTCAAACATCTGCAAGAGAGAGACAAGAATAGAATTTCTGGCGTCTCTGAGCCGTTTGTGTTGCTAGGGGGCTCATATCTAAATAGTTTGCCCCTCCCAGCTTCTCTTGAATGGCAATATGACTCACTATCTTTTACCCACCCTCCCTTTCATCTCTCCACTTCCCACCGTCACCCCTCATTTTGCATATTTTAATTTTTTAATGGACTTTTCCTCTTTCCCATACAGCACACTGATGACGTTTTCTTTGTGAAGTTAGTGGCAATCGCAGAAGAAGAAACGGAGATGAGGAGAACCGGTGGTAAGTTATCGAGACAATAAAACGTGCAAAACCGGGATGGAACATCAGGGATATTCGTCTGCCATCATCTCTTCATTCAGTTTATGTAAACAGACACTGCTGCATCTCGCAATTCTTCACACTAATCATAATTTGCTGCATCAGGCAAACACGAGCAGGTGCACACGCACACACGCACGCACGCACGCACGCACGCACGCACGCACGCACGCACTTCCCACTGTGCCCATTTCATGCCTCTTCCCTAAAAGAGTCTCGTCCACGTGCACAGCTGCACACACACACACACACACACACACACACGCACGCAACTAATCCTGCGAGTGCGTGCGTGCGGTTTTCTGACTGTGTGCAAATGTGCATTTACGTGCAAAAGCGGCGTCGGGCTGCAGTGCGTGTTAACAACAGGAGCCTAATTCTTAACGCCTGTATAAATTAGCCTCACCATGGCAACAGCAGACAGAATGGGATGGAGTGAGTTACGTAAAACAACAGTCATGAGCCAACTGCCAAGAAGTAGGACACACACCCTCGTGTTATAGGGTGAAGTCTTTTAAAGCACCATTCCCTCTTTTGGAAAATGCTGTTTTTTCATAGATCGATTACAGATGCTGCTCTAAAACATGCAAGTGGCCTTAAAACCTCATCTAATGCATCTTTAAAGCAGCTATTTTAGCTTTTTTTTGTAATAATTTATCCAATGACAATGTATCGGTGTCACTCGGCGTGCACCTCCAGGGACGAATCGCTAGCATATGGACATAATGGAGCATTTAACAGCAGTTATTTCTCTTAGGATTTGCTAGAAAACAAAAACAAAATCTACATGCATATTGGATTTACACTCAGCAGGAGGCCAGATACATAACTGCAAATGAATGGTGCAGTTTCTCTATAAACTGCTGGATGTGTTAACAAGCACAAGTTCAACATCTATTTTAAAGGTGACAGGATATGAGTGTTTTGTTCACAATTGGGTTCCACTGGCCCCACACGGTTAAAAAAAAAGAAAGAAAGTCATTATTCTTTGATTAACATTTGCATTTCTTACACATGTGACAAGAATTGCAGACAGGAAACGGATGAAATTAACCCCCCAAAAAAAAAGCAGGCAGGAGATTATAAGAGATTTTCAAAACAGAAAGAAGCCGCTAGTGAATATACAAAGATGCAGCGGGCTGGTCGAGGATACAATCAGGCTTCTGTAGAAACAGAACAAATCCGTGAGATTAGCGTGATGATGTACTGAATACATATGACTGCGAAGGGAGTTCATGCTTGTGTGAGCCGGCTCGGTGAGGACGTCAGGCCCAGGGCGCAAAATCGCTGAGATATTCCCTCCCTCTGCCCTTTGAGTCCTCGGAAAAATTGAAAACAAAGAGACACCTCATCAAGTCAGGGTTTTTTTGTTTTGTTTTTTTAATATCTCAATGTCTTAAATATAATTTCTTTGCTAATAAATTATCGGTCCATTAATCCGGATATACAAAACACCAGAAAACTGGGGGGGGGGGATACATTTTGAAACACAGAACGCTGTTCAACATTTAAGGCAGCATGTTTAATCCCACTCATTTCACGCGTCCCGTTAACCTGCCGACTTGACGGCGGAAACTTTTAAGTCTTCGCAGCACGTGGAGGAAGTGACACGAACAAATCTGCCTGCAGAGCTCGCGCCGCCACAAAAGCACCGACGTGCTTATAAAACGTTGACACCGGAGTGGAGCTCATGCAAATGCGAATGTGAGGTATCGCACCGCAGCGAGCTCATGATATTGCTTTTTAACTGAATTGGGGACTTGGCCCTTTATAGTCTTTCCCTGGCAAATGACAAAAATGAGGAAAAGAAAGCCTCATTATCCTCGGAGTGAGCTCCGAGTGCAAGTTCCTCCCGAGGATGGAGCTTATTCATCTCCACTAAAAGAACACATAGAGGCACTATAAAAGAGGCAGGGTGGAAACTGTTCGGGGCGCCGGCGCCGAAACATCTTTAACATAACGAATGGCTCACGGGATAAACAGCTCGATCCTCTACAGCTACAGCGGTTAACTGTTGACATTAAGGTTCGACTGAAAAGGAATCAAACCCGATGCCTTTTTTGATTTAGTTTGGGGACGCAGCACGCTGTATATGTTTCTGCTGATGTCTGTGCATGTTCTCATTCGTCTAGCTCGCACGTTATCTCAAGGAACTGAATGGCTTGGTTATGTATCTGGAGGACGTCCCCCCCCCCCTTATCCAAGTGGGCTTCATCAGTTCGTGCTGTTCCCATGACTAGAGCTGGCCAGTCTGACTCGTCTGGCGGGTTTCTGCTGATATACGAAGGTTACTTGCTCGTATACGTTTAGTTTTTAAGCGTTTTATTGCCAGAAAACAATGCTGATGCACATGAACAGACAGAGCGGTGAGGATGTGGTTCAAGAGTTCAAAACAAACTTGCTGAAAGGCACCACGGAGCCCTGCAGAGCTGACGGTTAACGGCAGGACGACACTCAAGACCTTCCCCTTTACATAGGTTGGTAGTCTTGTGATCCAGTGTTAAAGTAAAAAAAAGTAATTATCAGAGTATAGTTACATGTAAAGCTCTTTAAATATGCTGTACATTATGGGGGATGACAAAAAAACAAAAGCAGAAAAATGTCATCAATGAAACATCATCGCTGCTGTGCCTATCACCACACACACGCGCACACACATACACACACACATACACACACACACCGGTGACAGCGGGGAATTCACTAAAAGCTCTGAACCAGAAAACAGAGGCCTTGTTATGGCTGCGCGCCCCCACTCAGTCACCTGTAGGAGGATTGATGACATTTTTGAGCTCTGACTAAAAAAAAAAAAAAAAAAAAAAACGAAGAGTCACCAGCTTGTGGCTCCATTCATCCCGTCGCAGAGACAAAACACACAAAAGAAACAATGGGCAGGACTAAAATTTCAACACGGGTCCCGTGCGATGGCGGTATGCTGCAAGGACATCTCAGGTACAAAGAGAATCACTGGCTTGGTTATTTGTACAGATGGGAACAATGCCTCTTTATGATCGCGCTTTTCAGCGGCCACAATGGCGGAAAATTCCTGAAGGAACGCAAATGTTTGTTCTGCTAAAGCAACAATCCGACACGCGGTGAGGAGAAGCGCGCCGCCTCATGATTTATTGTGAAAAAGTTACTTCTTGTTCAAGAAATATCTGTTTTTACACTTCAATAAGCTCCTCAGTTACACGAGCGTGCTGGCACCTGACACCAGGGTCAGAGCTGTACAGTAAAGGTGAAGCTACCGCGCTAGCAGCTGGTTAGCTTAACTTAGAACAAAGACCTGAACACGGGAAGAATCTTCTCAACCTCGTTTGGTCCAAATATCACAAAATCTGCTCAAAACCAGCATCTCACGAGTCGGTTTAAACTAGCCGTTTTTGCCCGTTTGTAGTAGCTGTGCTAAGCTAAGCTAAGCTAAGCTAAGCTAACGTAGTGGATGAACAACTGGATGAGCAAGCTTAACAACCGCAATCAGAGTGGGCTGACAGAAAATGAACCATCAAATTCAATCATAGGAAAAAGCAATTCATTCATAACATGTATGTGGGGATTATTTGTTTTTTTTCTAAACAAAATACTGAATTAACTGTAATTTGAAAAACTTTGTTGGCCATTTAAAGGCATGACAGACGTCTCTAAAACACCTTAAAGGACACATTTCAATTTTTTTTGCAACGTTTCACAAAGTAAATACTCCTTCAATTTAATCAAGAACATAGCCAATCAGCAGTTAATCAATGGTGAAAACAATTTGTGTGCATGAAGAAATAGAAGAAATAACCGAACCAAATAATCAGACTCCTGACACCTTAAAAATCAAAACAGTGCTCTAACTGCTTCACACACACTCCATTAATACAATGAGCAGGAGTTTAAGACTATAAAGACTCAACCTGGTGTTGATGAACAAATCTAATCCGTCTCGCTGAAAAGGCGGCCGGTCCGTCTCTTTCTGAACTCACCTCCTGCTCCCTCCATTTGTCTGCTCGTGAGCGTGGGACGCTAAATTGAAATTATCCCTCCATTCCAATTATAGGTCAGCGGCGTCCTGGTGGGCCAGAGCAGCATCGAGGGTCGAATATGAGCGACAGATGACAGATGACCAGATTAACCGCCGCACGCGCAGACTCAAGTTGCATTCAGCGGCATGCGCTCACTCGGGAGAACCGTAAACCGCATCAGCAAATGCACAATCCAGATTAATGGTCTCAAAGATTATTTTTTCACAACAGTGAGGCATTACTGGCACAGCGCAGCGTCTCCGGCGGCGGCGGCAGCAGCTGAGGGACGTACGCCACTGTATGTCCCTTTTTCTTTACCCCGCTGCTGCTGACGTTGTGGGAGCATTACATGATAAAATCGCAATTTTCCACAATCATTTTCCACCAACATGTGAGGAGCAAGCAAACAAGGCTGCACCATGTAGTTGAGCTGAAGGTCAGCGGGCTGCGATACACAACTGTAATAAACCCGGTGAAGAAGTGGGGGAAGTCACCTGGAAACGAAGCAGTTGTCTGCCAAAACCGCTTATCATCTAAAATGGAATATTCCCGGTCTCCTCATCGTCCATATGTTTCCACCAACCGCCATGTTTTTTTGCGCTGCTGGTTCTCCTTCCTCCCTCGGAGCAGAAACAGCTGGCCATGCCAGGTAGATTTTTGATGCTTCAGAGCGTGCTCACAAAAGGTGCCGATATCTCCCACAAAGTGCTTTTATCTCCGTTTTGAAAAAAAAAGGCAAAACAACCGCATCAAACCAGGTTAAGACTTTTGTGCAAAATCGAGGATATTGTTTACGCAGACACGGCTGATGGCGGCAGACCGGCGGTTCCAAGATGCTCCGTTTGCACCGATGTAAAACACAAAAGCCCACCATTCGCGAAGCGGGAATCTTTTATTTAATCATGTTTCAAAACAGACACAGTCGAGTCGCCTGCCACTTGACTGAGTCTCTGATTGACGGACTGTCACCATGTGAAGAGCGGTTAATTGCAGTTATTCTGTGATGACAAAGTGCTATCACGTCTCTTTTTGCCTTACTCACTTTCCATCAAGCTGCCTTGTCTAGCTATAATTAGAGGGTAACTTCTTTCTGGCTGAAAAAGCACGTTTTTGCGGATCCTCGTGGGTTCAACTCCAGCGAAGATGCACTCCGGCGTGTGTCGACACTGCGCACCTCCGGCTATTTCCTACATTTCCCTAAATGCTTTTTTTTTTCTCTCCCGTCCACAGGAGAACAAGCGTAAACTCTCTATTCAGCAGGCCAGTGACATAACCGGCACAAAAAGCACGGACCCGTTCCACATCCAGCACCTCGTAGCTGCACTTTTGTGACGTCACAGCGGTGCCACAAACGGGACAATTGCACCAGCGAACACGCTCACGGGATCTGGCTGCGTTACACATCACCAGCAGCTATTCTACACCAAGCTCAAGAGACTAAAGCAGCGTCCCGTTACCGCCACATTTGCGCACTGTCCAATCATGCCCCATGTCCGATTCCCACAGAGACATATCCGCCTGTGAGCGTCACCGCCCGCGGAGCAGTGGGGTCGTCGGCATGAGAACCAGCTTCCCACTTTGATTTTCGCATCATGTGCAACTCTGAAAATGACCACCTATGCTGCGGCGCTGGAATGCGGCTGCAGTACAAGCAGGATTACTCCGGTTATTTCAGCTCCATCTGTTATTTTTAGCAAGAAAAGACAACATTCTTTTTCACTGATAGCAGCTACTGTGATAGTAGGGGGTCGGAGCGCTATTGCGGTGTGAATTCGGCGGCCATGGGAAAAACAGCCGGAGTCAACTGTGCTGTATCAGCTCGGGAGGCGGCGGGACTTGAAGGCGCGCTCATTTCTGTATTGCCAAGGTTTATGGGGGAAAAGAAACGGCTGAATCTCTCGACAGCAGGCATGCTTTTGGAAAATGCCAAGCACTTTTTGTTTTTTTTTTGAATGATTCAAATGGTTTAAAGGAAACATTCAGCATCAAAGTATTATCAAATGGTGACTGGTTGACTCACCGCGCCGGTTAATGGCGTTCTGGGACGACCGGTCTCAGCTGATATCTGAGCTTGCGAGGCTGATTAACATAAAATGACTGCACTTTACCGTTTTAACCACTCATGATATAGCTTTCTTCTCTTTGGTTGATATTTTTTTCAGGGCCAGATCAGTGATGATGATTGATTCGATTTTCGTGTGTGAATGCATCTGGCCCGTCGCCTGAATGCAGCCTCACCCAAAACATCCCCGAAATATGAGGATTGAGTTCAATCACTTCAGATGGGGGTCAGCAGATTTTTGGGAGTCTGGTGGTCCAGAACATGAAAATGACATGACACGGGCATGATCCTGGCGTTTTATCAGCTGAACTGCCCTAGATATCAGCACTGGCAACGACCATTGAAAAAGCCATATCAAAATAAAACCATTTATGCCACAAATGCAAAGGATTCTTCCACGACAGCCAAGCGCGCGCGCGAGAGGCCTCTATTCACAGTCGTTTTGTTTCCGATGCCCTCTGGTTATGTTCCTTTCATAGTACAGACACACTGTAAAAGCGGAGTCTCCCTCAATGCATCAAACGCTGTGGGTGTAATTTACAAAACAGAAGTCACGGTGGATTTCAGTCCTCCAGCAGCACCGAGTCAACGCCGTAATGGTGACAAGAGGACGCCGATTAACACGGCAGCTGAATGAAAGTGACGGGGGAAAGACACTCCCACATGTTGCTGAGAGGAGCTCTCGCTCGCAGAGGAACACACTCCAGGGAGGAACGGTTCCTCTCTCCCTAAACTGCAGTTTCACAGTTAAATATTTGAAATAATCTTCACACTGCTCCCCGTCTCTGCAGGGAGTAGCGCAGCGACTGGATAAGACGTATTTGGACGGCCAAAAAACAGAATCCCCTCATTTGCGATGAGAGTGGGGGAAAAATAATAACAATTTAAAAAAAACAAAAACTCTTGAGGGCATTGATCACTTCAAAGTGCATTTGTTATTCAGACGGAAAATTTCAGTTGGTGGCGTTCGGAGGGGAATGAGACAGTAAATAAACAAACAAACGGACGTTCAGCGCGCAGATCTGCCGAAAAACAGCCACAAAAACAAGGGTGACTCAGAGCAGCAAACAAGCAAGTCTGCACATCGGCGGATGATTCAACAGACGAGGAGCAACGGCGTCAACGTGCCACTTAAAGGCGCGCGCACGCACACACACACATACACACACACACCTCATTCCATACACAAGCGGCCTTCGGAAAAGAACCACTAAAGGGTAACGAGGAGGTCCGCTGAATATCTGCTGCAACATAACCGCCAAGTGTTGGGCTGCTAAAGAAATAGCTCCAGGTAAACACGCCACTTGAGTCCGTCATGCATTAACGTGAAGGGCTGCGGTGTAAGCGAGCAGCGAGCATTGTCGCACGACTGTGTCACAGCCGGTAGTCGCCGGAGCCGCGTTCGCACAACCAAACGAGAAATCGCCCCTTGTGAGTATCGTTTTCCATAAGCACGGACGCATATTTTAACAACGGAAAAGTCTCACTGGCTTTCAAAATTGCAAAGATGGGCCGCAGTGGAAATAAATAATCAAATAAATACTAGCACCTTTTGTCCTGGAGCTTATATTTTTCAGTACGGGTCATTCAGAAATCAATAAAGTAACAGCGCTCAATACCGCTCCACTCCGCCCCCAATCATTTTGCATAATTCACGTGCAGCAGCTGATGTGATGGCTCCAGTTTCGACCGGAAAACCACCAAAGTAGGTGGCAGCGGCAGCCGTCGCGTGAATATTTCGTTGTAACACAGTTCAAAGGGTGAAGAGTCATCCAAGCAGCATCTTGCCTCGGGATGAAGGAGTGTCGTCTCCCCCTCTCCCTCCTTCCTTAATTTATCTGTCACCACACCGCACTGTGTGTCACGGTCACCCTGAGGCATCTGGGTAATGGGAACACCCACTTCCTCTGACTGCCTCACAAAAACTTTTGACGGAGCCGCGACTGAGGAAACCAATCGCACGGATGCAAAGAAACGCCTGCAAAAAAAAAAGGTATCTAGGAGCAAAAAATGGGATCACAGAGCTGAAACTGTCAGCGCTGTGGGGAAGATAAAGCGTGTGGAAAAATGGAGATGTCCACAGACGGAGAGGCAGCGGAGGCAAGCAGGCCTGGACGGAGGAGGCGGGAGGCTGCAAGGAAAAGTGCAGCGCCGATTGTTGCTGAGGTTCACCTCAGTAGACCAGAACTCTTGACAACACCTGTGCAATTGTATTTATTTATTTATCTTTTTACCTAACAATTCACCCAACAGGCCTGCCGGCAGGGGAGAACTTAACTGCGTCTTGTCCTCATGAGAGAGGACAAACAGACATAAAAGCATCACGACGCGCCGACGCGAACCAACAGCAGCTCTTCCAGCTGCTGGACGCTGCAGAGGGAACGAACCAAATACCAAAACAGACAGATTAACGGCTTAGGCCCCTAAAACGCTTATGGCAATCATCGTGCTCTCAGCTGCTGCTCTGGCCAGAGGTGTGTGTGTTTGTGTTTGTGTGTGTGTGTGTGTGTGCGTGCGCGCGTTACTATGTCAAGTATCATGTGTCGCAAATGGCGCCTAATGTCGAGCATGTGCCATGTGGTGCATGGCTGTTCACTGTACCCTCATACTGTAACATGGTCAGCCTGTTAGAGAAGAGGATTAATAAGGGAACACCTCCATGTCTCTCGCTGCTTTAAACACACACACACGCGCGCGCGCACACACACGCACGCATCAAGAATGCTGTGCTGATCTACTTAGAGACAACAGTGCTGGAGGAGGGTGAGGATGAGTTCAAACTCC
>CAAKHG010043035.1:0-14002 GCA_901007715.1 Dactylopterus volitans | reverse complement strand
TGATTCAGGCTTCACTTTACTTGATGCTGCAGCGCGTGTGCGTGTGTGTGTGTGCGTGCGCGCACTTGAGTGAGTGAATGTGCGCGCCCATGTTGCATAGTGAAAGTAGGGTCAGATACCCCCCCATCAAAAAACTACTACATTTTGCAATTATGGGATGGAAAATAGTTCATTTTGTGTCTCATTTTAAGGTTTTTGGCACAAAAACTATAAGGGCTTAAATAAACTAAAAAAAAATGTATTGAAAGGACAGATACTAATAATGGTATCCACAAAAAAAATGGAAATGTGTATATTAGGTAATATTTATGCCACTGTTAATTGCTGCATTTTTTTTTTATGTCTAAGCACCTTTTGTGTGACAAATGGTAAAGCAGTGCAGGAAGACGTCTGGGACTTTCCCAGGACGTTTGTACAACACGCTCCAGAATATGCACCTGGACTGGGGTCTTGACGCAGCTTGGTGGCCGTTCACGGCAGCCAGCCCGCTCGGCTCTGCGCATTTTTAACCCACCAGCCTACAGTTTGCCGAGGCGCGTCCGGACAGGAGAGGGAAAAACGCCTGCTTTAAATTCTCTGAAAGACCTTGCCTGTGTCCGCAGGGTCAAGCTTGTCTGCCACCGGCATGTACCCCATGAATTCTATGATTGGAAAATTCCATCCCATCCGGACTATGTTTCATAGTGTAAAACAATGTATCAGAATGAAAGGACTGTGTTGTGTTTTTTTTTTCTGAAATGTAACGTCATGTGTATGAACTTTAATTTGTGAACCACATGCAGATGTTTGCTGACCTCACCAGTGTCGACCTTCTGTCCCTCCCTCACCGCCTTCCATTTTCTGCTTCATCACCAGTTGCCGGCGGAGAAAGCGCAGGAAGGAAGCGGCGCCATCGCTGGTGGAGACGCGGCGGGGCCAGCGTGTTCTGCCGCAGCTTCAAGTTCAGACGCATCCAAAAGGTTGGCAGGTCGCTCCCGTTTCCTGACGCTTCCCCGCAGCCATGGCCAGAAATACAGATGGACAAGGCTTTAGGGGGGGAAAAAATGTATTTGACTTGTGTTGGGTTTTGTTTTTTTTTTCGGTTTGGCCCAAGTTTCATCCCCCAACATGGACGGGGCAGAATCTATAACGTCAGCAGCTAGCGGGGCCGATCACTGGGCCTCATTCATGAAACGTTAGTAATTTTGCGTGTAGATTTACACATAAAAGCCTACTCTACTAAAAACCTACTCCGGATCCATGAACGCCGGCGGGAAACTCAGATCTGATCGTAAACGCGCGTGTGTGGATCACGAATGCCATTCAGTCGTAAAGTGACAGCGCGCTCCCGCTAATCAGCTATTTGCATAAATCCACGCCCATGAATAGCCACTGAGCACCATATAAGGAGGTGTTGTAGACGCGTCCAGCTGACCTGTCAGTCATGGCGCAAGCAAAGAAAGGGGGAGAAAGAAACAAGAATTTCTCCGAAGCGGAGATCGAAGTTACTTTGAGTGGAGTTGATTTAAGAAAAAAACATTTTATTTTCATCTGTCAGCAGCGGTGTGACAGGGGACAGGCTATGTTCTGAAAAATGAGCCAGCCGTCCCTCACAGCTCCATCCTCCAGACGCATGCCAACTGCGCTATTCCGCAGGATGAATGCGTCACGCGTCCCACCGGACCACCGTACCACCACCACATTAAGCACTGCAGGGAGGATGCGGCTCATAGACGGTTGCGAAATGCCAGATCTGTCACCTACCTCCCGTTGGAAGGTCCCTGTGGCTAAGAAACGAAGCACAGATAGTACCTGTAGATGTGCGGGGATGGCATGGCTGCGTTTTGTTGGCCTTGACAGATTAGGCTCCAAAATGTTGCATATATGCCACAAAATTGCGCTCGGTAGTCTGAAACGACTCATCTACCATTCATCACTCTCAGCCAACGTGTCTGCCCGATCCCTAAAATGCCTCTCTCTCCAAATAGCGCCTTGCACTAAATGGTGCAATAGTGCAAGTTCAGCGATTTTATTATCACCATTCAGCATGTAGAAATAACGTGTAATTTATTGAGTCAAATTACATAGATAATTCACAATCATGAACCTAATCTGGATCTTAAACCTGCCAACTGCCAACTAACTGTGTTATATCTTTATTAGGTTTTTATATTAAAAAAAAAACGTCCCTCTCACCCTCGTGGGACCGTATATACACACAGTGTATGTATGTATATATATATGTATGTATATATATATATATATATATATCACACACACACACACACATGTATGTATGTATGTATATGTATATATACACACATGTATGTATGTATGTATGTATGTATATGTATATATGTATATGTATATCACGTGTTTCAAAGGCATCTGCGTATTGTCTACATAACAGAGCGCAATATGAATTAAAATTGTAATTTCCAATACTGACGAGCGTTATTTACGTGCAGTCTTAAATTTACATAAGCACTACGCGTGGTCAGGAGCGTGTGTAGATTTTGTTAGTAGCTCCGAAAAGATCGGAGCTACAAAATTATTGATGAATGCGAGTTGCGCGCAAATTTCCGTCTGTGAACATTTTACACGCAAATTTGACCCGCTATCTGTTGGCTGTACGTTTGGTGGTGGAAATTGTGGCGTCCATCTGTATGTGGTGTACGTCTGCGGGCCATGGCCATTTTGTTTTTGCGTTGTCCATCAGTCCGGCCGATTGCTATTGAGGAATATCTCAGGAACGGAGGAACCGAAGGATAAACTGAGGAGATTTTGGTGGTCAGAGGTTAGAGTGACCTCACGTTTGCCCATAAATCAAGAATTCAGATGCCAATTTTGACCAAAAAAAAGGCCTACTTGGATAAACTGAAGCGATGAAATGTTGTATTTACATGGTCAAAGGTCAACTTCTCCATGACCTCAGTGTTCTGCGACACTTCCGAACGGACGCACAAATTCAAGGCCGTCAGTCTTGTTTTTACCTTTCCAAATTGTTTTGTGCTGTAACGTGAGCTCCACATTTCTCTTTCTCCTCCCATCGGTCTCCCTTTTTTTTTCCTCCTGCTTTCTTTCAGTTTGATCGAGCTGCGTCATAACGTCGGGCGCCTCCTGGTCTCCTTCATGCCGGCCCTGGAGCTCAGCCAAGTCAACTACGAGTGCGACGTCATCGATGAGATCTTTGAGCAGTTTCTCTTGGATGAAACGTCTGTCGTCGCTCTCGGCCTGATGAGTGGACTGCGGAAGGAATAGGCTCGACGCTGGAGTCAAACGCCATGCTCCACCTGCCGCTAACTCGCACTTATTTAAATGAGCGTGAAACTTAAATGATTTTGAATGATTAATAATGGAATAATGTATGTTTGCACATGTTTAAAGGTATCCTGCTCAAACTGGTATGCAGTAAATATGTAAAGCTGGGAGATGGGGTTTTAATATGTCTCAATCCTGCCAGGAAAAAAAAAAGGGTATAAATTCAAATATAGAGGGAGAAAAAAAGCGGTAGAAATACAATCGTAGTGTAGCAAATACTTTTCGGATTCCTTGTGGGATCATGGTTGAGATTTTGTTGATGAATTTATGCTCCTGGAATGAAGGACACCATTTCATTGTTTTAGAATGGTTTTCCAAACCGCAAAATGAAAATGTGTTGCGATTGTTTGAGATGTGTGTGACAGCTGAATGTTTTCTTGCTTTTATGTAGAAAAAAAACCCATTTTGCTCTGTAATCCTAGCACCCCAAATGAATTTTAAAATATATTTTTTTATATTTCCAGGCTGTGTATGTTCTATGCTGAAGTGTTCAAAGGCACGCTCAGTGCTGCCGTCACGTCAGCCGTGTGAGCTTTTGTAACAAGACTAACCTTTTACTGTTCGGTCGGGCCTGCCAATCAAGTGTGTTCAGTGCTTCCCGATTAAAAGCTCAAACCTGACCGGAAGATCATGCACCATCTCCGTTCCTCTCCTACAGTCGCCTTTAAGTATGAACGTGCGGTTTTACTGTTGAGGACTGTTCTCACATCCATCTAATGTAGGCGCGGAGTGCATGCTCGACGGAAATCTGAGTCATGAGGTGATTACCAACAAGCGTGACTCATGATAATCACAAGCACTTTTGAGGCCAGCCGGGGTCCAAAATGCCAGTTGAACAAATTTGACATGGCCAGAGAAGTCTCTGCTTCCCTTCATGCCGCAGATCATTGATGCTCATATTGAGAACCGATTCTTGCGTCAGTTGGATGGACTCTGAGGTTTCAGTTTCTCTTCTCCATGTTGTGGCCGCTCATTCGCTCAGCCACCTGAAGTTGAATAACCACTGTTGACATTGCTCATCATGACCTTGAAAACTGGCACTAAACAAAATACAAAACTGAGGCTGGTGGGGTTATCACTAGTTATGCAAATGCACCGATCGGCCATCACATTATGACCACTGACAAGGGAATAAGACATCATCTGGTTATCATAGCACCTGTAAGTGGCGATATATTACAGTCTCTCCATAAAAAGGATAATCAAAAAGGAGAATAATCAAGGATTTTGCCCGCAACAATAAAAAAAAAAAAAAAAAACTGCATTTTTCTGGAAGGACTGAAATCAGGCAGCAAGTGGAAATTTTGTAATCAAAGTTGATGTGTTAGAAACAAGTAAAAATGGTAAAGTGAGAGGATTTGAATGACTTTGACAAGGGCCGAATTTTGACCTGATGACTGGGTCAGAACAGCTCCTAAACTACAGCTCTTGTGGGGTGTCCCTGGTCTTCAGTGGTCAGTACATATCACAAGTGGTGCACAGAGAGAAGCGATGACATGGCCACATCGTCATGGGCAGCCAGGCTCCCTGATACACGTGGGGAGGGAAGGCTGGCCCGCGTGGTCCGATCCAACAGCCGAGCCACTGCAGCTCAACTCCCTGAAAAAGTTCACGCTGGCTCTGATAGAAAGGCGTCAGAATACGCAGTCATGGCAGCTTGTTGTGCATGGGTGCCATGCCGACCCCTTCCCACGAATGAAAGCGGCAACAATGGACACGTGTGCGTCAGAACTGGACAACAGAAGAAGGTGTCGGGGGGTCAAATGAATAAGGTTTTCTTCCACAAACCCGTGGAGGCTCCGGGTGCATGTGTGTGGTTTACCTGGGGAACACATGGGCCCAGGATCCACTATGTGAACGAAGGAGAGTCAGCAGAGGCAGCGTGATGCTTTGGGAAATGTTCAGCTGGGAAACCTTGGATCCTGCCGTTCATGTGGATGTTACTTTAGCATGTAGCACTTACCCTAGCATTGTTGCAGATCATCTACACCAGGGGTCTCAAACTGGTCCACAAAGGGGACCTGTGGCTGCAGGTTTTCATTCCAACCAAGCAGGAGCACACCTGACACAGCAAATCAGCGGAGTGAAGACGGCTGATTGGCAGGAGCAGGAACACTCCTGATTCCACTCAACCAATCAACTGTTTCACTTTGCTGTATCAGGTGTGCTCCTGCATGGCTGGAATGAAAACCGGCAGCCACAGCGGCCCTTTCATGGAAACCCAAATGGCCTGATGGCCAGATTTCTCTTGCAGCAGGATAATACTCTCTGCCAAAAAAGCAAACATGCTTCAGGAATGGTTTGAGGGACACAGCAACCAGTTTAAGGGGTTGACTCGGCCTCCAAATTCCCCAGATGTCACTCAAATGGAGCATCCATGGGATGTGTTGGACCTGGCAACTTACAGGAGGATCTGCCGCCAACATCTTAGTGCCAGGTACCACAGCACCCCTTCAGAGGTTAAGTGGAGTTGAGACCTAAATGAGCAGGGGCTGTATTGGTGGCACAATATTACACAGGTGGTCATAATGTTCTGGCTGATCTGTGTATTTTTATTTATTTATTTTTTAATGATTTCAGAGCTTTGAACTGGTAAAACTAGAGGGATGAGGAAGGTTTGTGTCAGCTTGATAGTCAGCTGGGCAGTTTGTGTTTTTGTATTTCATTGTTTGCACTTTCATAATTTATTAGAAATAAGATTTCAAGGTTTTAAAGTCTTTTTATTGTCAATTCAACCACATGTACCAGACATACAGAGGAATCGGGAGGCCGTTTCTCACTGTCCTACAATGACAAAAAATTTTAAAAAATGCACAAGGCAACACAATCCTAACACTAAAGTAGACAGTAAACAATAAAGTGCGCAACAGAGAAGATATTTACTACCATAAAATAAAAATTAGAAAAAATAAGAAACTATATGTAGAACGTAGCAACAGAGGTTTTCTGTATATGCTAGGCAGTGCAAATAAAGATAAATAGATATATTGTGCGAAACAGCCAGTCTTCGCATCATGATGTGTTGTTCTGTAACGGTGCAAAGATATAGTTGAATCTGAAAGTCAGTTGTTCAGGGTACATGTGTTTCATGTAAGAGTCCAGAGTGATTTGGGGGCGGCAGGGAGGAGGGAGTGGGAGAAATAATGCATTTCACTGTAAAATATTAAGAAATACAATATTAAAATTTTTAAGTTCTAGATTATAGTTTTGTATTCTTTAACCCTGTGGTGTCCTTGCCACATTTCAGTGTGCTGGATCTTTAATTTCTGTTTAAAGAAACAGCAATTGATGTCATTGTTTTCATGGGCATGGGCTGTTATCCTTTTAATTATGTGGAAATGACATGATATTATGAGGATTTACAGTACCATAAAATCAACGGTTAGAATTCATAACACTTTGCTGATTTTTCAAGTAAGTAAGCCCTCTTTGTAGAGCTGTTACAGAAATTGTATTTATAAATTATAAAATATATAAATTTTCCCCCCACTGACTATAGACAACCGTGCTTAATTGGTTATACAGCTGTTTCTTCCGCTTGTTTGGGTTAATTCTCCGGATTCTTTTTTTTTTTCCAGACATAGACCTGAACAAAATTAGCAAAAATACAGTAACACAAACAAAGGGAATAACAGCATCGGAGAGAAATGTCATAAAACTTGATTAAAAAATTAAAAACTGTTTCATATTGATCGTTCGTACGTAAAGTGGAAATCAACCCTGGCGATCAATCCCCGCCTCTTCCGCATTTTCGTCCAATCACTGCGGACCCTACGACCGGAAGTTTTGAACGAACCCGTACGCGGGAAATCGCACAAGTTTTCAGCTGGACAACAGAGAAGGTAAAGCGGTGTGACTGTAGAAGCGACGCAGAATCAAGTGCGCGCGTTACCCAAGTAGCGCAACGCTTCGAGTAACGTTCAAGTACGTTTAAAAACAGTAAATGTAACATTCGAGCGAAACTCGCCTAACTTTTTTATTTCTGCTAACGACGGCGTCCGAATTAGCCGCATCCTCGCCCCGTTAGCTGCTGGTGGTAGCTGCCTTTTCATCAGTGGGCAGAACTGTGCCGTTGCGTCATTACATCTCCTCACCAGGCGGCTGCGGGACTTCGAAGATGAAGGTGGTGACGTGTGAGATCGCCTGGCACAACAAGGAGCCCGTCTACAGTCTGGACTTCCAGCACAGCGCCGACGGCCGCGCTCACCGTCTCGCCACAGCTGGGGTGGACACCACAGTCAGGGTGAGTGCTCCTCTCTACCCATCATGCACCCTGGTCACCATGGAATCTACAGTCCGATATGCAAAGCTGAATTTACATACATTAAGGCACTAAAAAAGATCGGTTGACCGGAATGCTGATTGGGCTTAGTGATGCACTGTGATGGGAGGTTTTGTTTAGCGATGCACACATTTACGGTGGCCGACAAGGGCCAAACGCACTGCAACGGCCTAATGCATCCCAGTTAAGGAAAACGGCTTCAAGTATAGAAACGATTCAAATTGAACAAACTCAAACGCAAGTCTAAACGAGGTACAAAAAGAGGAACATGGAAAAAAAAACAAAGACAAATGCAGCATCATCAAACGCGCTGCAAATAGAGACACGATGCAAAAGCACAAAACGATACAAACCAAGAAACCATCTTCTAAAGAAACACACTTCGTAACCGGTCCCTACAAACAGAAATGCTCTCAGCGTAACAACTCAATGGAAAGACACACGGGATGGAGAGAGACAGAACAGCTGACTGAACCATAGCGTTTCAACATACAGCGGGAACGGTAGTGTGACTTTTATTTGTTTAACAAGCATAATGCATAATGTGCAGCGCTGTATGTTATGGAAGGCTGTGATAAGAGGGCTTTTTTAATGTACTATTATAACGGGTGCTTTATATCAATCTAATCAGCAGGCTAATCTACATGCAAATATGCAGCCTTGTATTGTCTAGTGTAAAATACAATTAAAAAAAAAAAGTCACATAATGTGCAGCATTGTACAGAGATATAAACATAAAATATATAATCACATTTTTTTTCATTTGCACCACGTTCCTCTTTTTGTACCTCGTTTAGACTTGTGTTTGAGTTTGTTCATTTGAGTCGTTTTCATACTTGAAGCTGTTTTCCTTAACTGAGACGCATTAGGCCGTTGCAGTGCGTTTGGCCCTTGTCGGCCACCGTACACATGAGACCCCTAATGGACGTTTCTCAGAGGCAATGTACCTCTTAACCATAGAAATGTGGTGAATGCTGAGGTGAATAACAAAATTTTCACAGCAGTGTTTGAATTAAAAAAAGTTAGGAATTCGTCAAACCATGTGTTTGAAAGTATTTTCAGACTCCTAAAATGTTCCTTGAACCGCATTCGAGTGTGATATAAGGATTTAACAGCAGTGCCTATAGCTGCAGATGACTCTCCCATCCAGGCAGCTGTGCTGTAAATGGCATATGTCTTTGCACTCTTTTTTTGATATTAACTCATTATATTGTTTGTTTTTTTTAATTATCTGAGTAGTTTGCCATCATGAAAGGAAAATAACTGTTTTCACAATGTATAAATGAAACAAATGTGTTATTTCTGGGTGTAACGCATAGCGCTGACAACTATATCCAGGTTGTTGGAGAGGTTTGAAAATGTAAAGTTTAAAACCCAAAGAAGTTGGGTTTAGAATCAATAAAACGGTATCATAAAGGTTATTACGGGTCACTATTAAAACTCTCAGATGATATTGTTATTCCAGTAAGCTTTGTCTTTCCATATTTCGATGTTGTGTGTTTAAAAAAAAAAAGCAGTAGTGAAAAGAAATGTCTTACTTAAAATAAGTGCAGTTGGGTAGTTTAAAAGTGAACTATTCGCCACGCACAGCGCTGGCGAACAGTGAGTTTTATTGCTGATGTTGGCATTTAGGATCACGCGCGCACCTTTTTTTTTAATTGAGCTGCATTCACTGACCCTTTGCCTTGATGTTTATGTAGCTGTGGCGGGTAAACATGGGACCAGATGGGAAGGCAGTGGTGGAGTTTCTGTCTAACCTGGCCAGGCACACCAAAGCTGTCAACGTCGTGCGCTTCAGCCCCAGCGGAGAGCTGCTGGCCTCGGGGGGAGATGGTACGTCAGGCTTGATGTGCAATGCTGGGTAAAACTGGTGCCGTGTGAAAGTTTCAAAGCCACCGTCTAACAGGCACGGGCGACGTGTGTCGTCGTGTCGTTTGGTACAGACGCAGCGATTCTGCTGTGGAAGCTCAACGACTGCAAGGAGCCCGAGCAGGCGCCCGTGTTCCAGGAGGATGAAGAGGCTCAGCTCAACAAGGAGAGCTGGTCTGTCGTCAAGACGCTAAGGTAGACAAGAACAGCGGCTGCCCCCCTTTGTTTCTCTGGCACATAAAAGTTTTTTGTTTTTTTTTGCTTCATTTGCCTTTTATTTGCTATCAAATCATAAAAAGACAGACCAGTAACGGTGAGAGGAAAAAAAATGTACATGGCATGCAATAAAGGTATCCGACTTCTATGAGCAGTTTATCCCCTTTCCGCAAGCTGTTGTGAACCCGAGGCCCTCAAGTTACATTCAGCCCGACATGAGAAGAGTGGAAATAGTCCCACTGCTTTAAGAAGCAGGCTCAGGGTGAGATATATGTTTTTAAAAAAAATCTTTACCGGCGCGAGTTGGGTCCAGATCTACCGCACCATTCGCTGTACTCCTTCAAAAACACAGCAAGAGTCTACAGGGTCTGATCCAGTCAAAGTTCATTCCCGGATGCATCTGAGCAAACTCGGCTTTTTTAGCTGCACACACTCCCCTCCATGTGGACAGACCTGAGAACGCGCTTGTTGAAACACTGACTGAGTTTTTTTCTCAATGGTTATTTTTCCCATCACTTTCCACCTTTTGGTGCCCGGATATTCTTAAATCCATTTGCAGGGATTTGAAAAAAACAAAAACAAAACAACCTGTTCTCCTGACTCTGCCGTTACATGCTAAATCACATTTAGAATAATAAAAAGAATGATTAAAATGGTCCCCCACAACCCTCCGCCGCATCACATATTTCTCACCGAGGGATCATTAACCTTTTTCCAGGGGGCACATAGAGGATGTGTATGACATCTGCTGGACCCGGGATGGAAACTCTATGGTGTCCGGTTCTGTGGACAACACTGCTATCATGTGGGACGTCAACAAAGGTTTGCTGCGAAACACACAGAATACAGTAAGAGATGCGAGGCTGCGGCCCTGCTTCAACGCTGCATTCATTTCAATTCTTCTCTCAGGGCAGAAACTGTGCATCTTGAATGACCATAAGAGTTATGTTCAGGGGGTGACCTGGGACCCTCTGGGGCAATATGTTGCTACCCTCAGCTCTGACAGGTAGGAAAATTGAGTTTCGGGCTGTTGGCGTAGTCCTTCTGAAATTAATATTTTTTTTTTTTTTTTGTTAATAGTTTTTGTTTGCCTCCTTTTCAGGGTGATGCGTGTGTACAGTACTCACACCAAGAAGAAGGCCTTCTGTATCAGTAAAATGAGCTCGGGGTCACCTGCAGAGGGAGAGGTCGGTATAAATTTAGACTCTCCTGGCCAGAAAGGAAGGAAATGCTCTGAAATGTTTGTTGCGGCGTCCTAAAAAAAAAAAAAAGTCACTAAAACATATATTTCTCTGCATGCACTTTGTGATATGGACACAGCACTGTCAATTTTCACGATTGTAAATGAATCCTTGCAGCACCTAGCTGCTTGATGTCAGCAAAATGGGTAGAACTTCCTTTCTACCTCTTTTAAAAAATTTTGAAGGATGCACAAACAACAAGAACGCCAATGTTTTTACTTTGTTTGCTTTGTTGTCTGTCTAATCCTGCATACTCGTGGTGGCAAGGAGAAGATGAAGTTTTTGACCTGGACATAAATGACAGACATCTTTGCTCTTGCATGTAGCGCCTAATTTTGATAAGGGAACAATTGTGATTTTTCTCTGGTGTCTTTGTGACCCCACTTTCGCGTTTAATGCATGTTAATCTGTCGAGTGCAGCATTTGAAAATGTTTTAATTATTTGTATCTTTTATGTGACGCATATGTGATGTCATCGCGTAGCTGGGGGAAAACTGATTGAGCAAAGAGTAGCAGTTCAGATTTCACACCAAAGAAGTTTGTTTTGGCCGACTGTCAGCTAGATAAATGGCGTTTGCAAACGTCTGTCTTTCCTACATTTAAATGTATAAAATATGTGCTTGCACATGTAGGTCAAGCAGCACAGAATGTTCCACGATGACAGCATGAGGTCATTCTTCCGCCGTCTTTCGTTCACACCAGACGGATCTTTCCTGCTTGCCCCAGGTACGCGCACAACCACACACACACACACACACACACACACACACAGATGGAGACAGTTTTGGCGAGTGCAGCGCTATAATTATTTTCCCTCCATTCATAATCATCTTCATGAAAATTCACCACCGCAGGCTCGAGTCCACACTCCTGGTCCCGCAGAGTCTGTTTGATGTGTTGTCATGACGATATGGTGGCAATATGTTGCCTGCCCTGCGCCCGTGTTGTTGCAGGGGGCTCTCGGTAATTAACGGCCGTATCAATATGGCCGAACACCTGCTCTGGCGGCGCCGCCGGTCATCTGGGCTGGCAGCCCTTCACCCTCTCGACAAACACCAGGAGGGAGGAAGCGGTCGGGTGAAAACTCGTTAAAGTAGGAGGACGCTCGTGCTGGAAGCGCCAACAGCTGCAAACTGTCAGGTGGAGCATCAGCCCACGGCCTCGCGGGGCCCAGGCGGCGGCGGCGGCGGCGGCGGCGGCGGCGGCGGCGGCTGGGCGGCGGCGGCACAGAAACCATAACTCGTCAATTCTCCCCAGCACGGCCGGGGCTTCGTCTAATCAGAGCACAGCGCCCCCATCAGCCGTATACACGGAGATACGAGGAATGGTTGGTATAAATTGCCATCCGGCAGCCGAATGTTAAACTCCTCCTCCGGTTTGCTCTCATCCACCAATAGAAACGCAGCCCGCTGGGCTTCACTCATGTGTTGGATGCGCTTAGCGCGGCGGCGGCGGCAGCTCACGTGGCTTCCTCGCTGCCTACACGCTTCACCCTCCGTCACCCGCCATTTGCTGCCACGCTGCCTTTGATCTGCTGATTACATAATTGCTATTGTATAATGGTCTTTTTATAAAAGTGACCTGCATAATCAGGCTGCTCAGGCAGGAGCAGCAGCGAGCGTGAGAGCGGCGCCGGGTCGCCGCAGGTCAACCAGCAAGAAGCCGCTTTGGCGAAGTTTTCAGCCAGCCAGCGAAACATCTGCCGCCTCTTTGTGGTCTGATCATCATATTCCGAACCGACAGCTTCAGTTTCCGATCCGCCTTTGATCCTGATCCTTTGATGACGCTGAGTTCGTTTGTCAGATGCGTCTCAGCGGCTCGTCATGGCGGCGCTTGGCAGCCATGTTCCTGATCATGAGCGGCTTCCAGGTCTCCATGAAGCTCCTCTAATGAATCCACAGGCTCTGTCGCATGAGCCCATTTCTCTCTTCTGTCTCCTCCGAGAAAAGACGGATTTCTGATTCCGCCGTGGACGGAAGCCTGATAGTGAGAATTTCCTGACGGGGACGGCGCTCGCTCTTCACGCCGTTTCTGAGCGTCGGGAATCAAGCCACGCCTCCGGACTCGTGGGGGAGGGGATTGTGGTTTTCATGGCGGCTGGCTGATGGCCGAGACGCCGACGTGAAACCTCCTGATGGTGAATGTAAATTTACCTGCCGGTGATGAAGATTTTGTCTGATTTCATTCTTGATTTTAAAAAGCCATGAATTCGTTTCTCTTCTCGAGCAGAAAAATAGAAAACAGGAAAGTTGTGAAAAGGGCAACAATAAATGTGTTCCATGTTCAGGACCAAAATAAATCCTCTTCATCCAGTCTGAGAAGGAACCAGATGACTAACTGAGGTTCCATCCTCCTCCTCCGCCTCCTCTCACCTCAGCTTCCCCCTCCGGCCTGCAGGGGTCACTGTGGCTCTTTGCCTGCCTCCTCCATGCAGCTGCTGCAGCCCCTGTAGTGAAATGCCTCCCAGGCATCATTTTCTTGGTCAAAGTATAAAATGTTTTTTTTTGTGCATAATGGAAGATGGAGAATATTAACAGGGCAAATATCTGATTTCATGCAAAGAAAATATCTGATGTACGGGGAGGAATATTAAACATGTCTCCTGGTATTGTAGTTTTTAGGGTGCTAAACAAAAAGAGCTCTCACTCTTAGTCGGGGGAGGAGGGAGAAGGATGGGGGACGGGGGGAGGAAGAGGGAGGAGAGACAGTAGATGAGACGGGCAAGAGGAGGAGGGGGGCAGGAAGAGGGTGGAGGGGCAGGTAGGCGAGCAGCTTCCTGCTTTATCACCAACAGCAAATGAAACTGTTAAAGGGTCAGTTCACCCAAATCACTGAGAGAATCATCAGTACCAACCTTCATCTGTCTCTCTCACTCTCTCCCTGTCTTACTCTCTCACCCTCTCTCTCTCACTCTGTCTTGCTCTCTCACCCTCTCTCTCTCACTCTGTCTTGCTCTCTCACCCTCTCTCTCTTTTGCTCTCTCTCTCTCTCTCTCTCTCTCTCTCTCTCTCTCTCTCACTCTCTCACTCTGACTCTCTCTCTGTCTATCGCCCCTCCCTCTCCCCCTCTCTCGTGACAGATGGCTCCGCCCACC
>CAAKHG010043034.1:0-11247 GCA_901007715.1 Dactylopterus volitans | reverse complement strand
GCAGGGGGCGTGTCTGTATAATTGGGGGCGTGTCTGTGATGATCGGAGGCGTGCCTGTAGGATTGTTCGTAGCAGGGGGCGTGTCTGTATAATTGGGGGCGTGTCTGTAATGACTGATTGGAGGCGTGTCTCCTGGCTCCACAGGAAAGGAAGGGGGTCGATGGCGGGGTTAAAGGCGCCATCGTGAGGAGCCTCCTGATTGGCCGGCTCTGGCTCGGTTTGAATCTTGGCCGTCCGCCTCCTCGCGTCAGGAGGAGCCCAGGAGCCATCTGGGTGGTCCGGTTCCGAGGCTGTGTGGGCTCGTGCGCGCGCGCGCGCTGCGCGGCGCCTACACGCTGGTGTGTCATCTGATGCCTCACCGAACAGACAGCCGACGCACATTCATTAATAATTTATCCGC
The DNA here is from genome assembly GCA_901007715.1 of Dactylopterus volitans. Lineage (NCBI taxonomy): Eukaryota > Metazoa > Chordata > Actinopteri > Syngnathiformes > Dactylopteridae > Dactylopterus > Dactylopterus volitans. Next base: position 10,847 of record CAAKHG010043034.1, on the reverse strand, counting down.
GTTACGCAACGCAGCAACGCAGAAGCGTGAGCCGCAAACACGCCAGTCAGCCGCTCCGGAACAAAGAGCCGCCACGACCTGCTGCCGCCGGCCGGCGCGCTCCGGCGCGGCTGCAGGTGATTGGCTGAGGGCCACAGCGGGAGCCGGTCACCGATATCGATCAGGACTGAGTTTCATAAGAGTTTATGAGGCCGCCGCGCTGCGTGCGCGTGCGCGCACGCGCGCGAGCATCGTTCACGCCGACGACACACGGACGAGCCGCGTCAGCCGATCACCGTCACAGGCGATCGATATTTAGCATCCATCGATCAGCCCACAGAAAGTTAAAGGCGGTTTGGTCCTTTCGGGCGATCCGACGTCAAATACCGCAACACTCACATACGTCACATACGTGCTCGATGTCGCGGGCAAAAAGTGGGAGAACTTTCGTGTTTGAGCCTGTTCGAGAGGGAAGACCGGGTCCGGGTCCGGGTCCGGGTCCGGGTCCGGGTCTTCCCTCCGTGAGTGGAAGTTGCGGGCGCCGCGGCTCACCTTGTCCAGGCAGCTGACCCTCTCGGTGGGGTAGACGATCTTCCCGCAGCGCGCGCACTGAGGGTTCATCCTGCCGCTCCCACGGGACCGAAGCTTCCAGCCGAGTCCGGACCTGCCGCGCCGAACCGAACCGCCGAGCGCTCTGAAGTCTGGATGCTGCGCTGGGACCGAGACTCCTCCGCCGGCGGCAAGCTGGCGGCACTCACCGGGGCTCGGCGGAAACAGGAAGTGTGAGCGTTCCACTTCAAAGTAAAAGCTCTTAATAAAACCTGAGTGTTTCACAGCAGAGAGACAAGCACAAGTACTGAATCTGTGAGGGTGCTGGAGGTCTCTGAGAGCCCCGAACGTCCCTATGAGTCATAAGGTTCTCTCTGGGAGTCCCAAAGTTCTCTTTGGGAGCGCCGAAGGTCTCTCTGAGAGCCCCAATGGTCTGAAAGGTCTCTCTGAGAGCCCTAATGGTCTCTTTGAGAGCCCAGATGGTCTCAAAGGTCTCTCTGAGAGCCTGAAGGTCTCTCTTAGAGCCCCGATGGTCTCAAAGGTCTCTTTGAGAGCCTGAAGGTCTCTCTTAGAGCCCCAAAGTTCTCAAAGGTCTCTCTGAGATCCCCGATGGTCTCTCTGGGAGCCTTGAAGGTCTCTCTGAGAGCCTCAAGGTCTCTCTTGGAGCCTCAAAGTTCTCAAAGGTCTCTCTGAGAGTCCAGAAGGTCTCTCTGGGAGCACCGGAAATCTCTCTGGGAGCCCCGAAGGTCTCTCTGAGACCTCCGATGGTCTCTCTGGGAGCCTCGAAGGTCTCTCTGAGAGCCCCGATGGTCTCAAAGGTCTCTCTGAGAGCCTGAAGGTCTCTCTGAGAGCCCCAATGGTCTCAAAGGTCTCTCTGAGAGCCTCGAAGGTCTCTCTGAGAGCCCCAATGGTCTCAAAGGTCTCTCTGAGAGCCTGAAGGTCTCTCTGGGAGCACCGGAAGTCTCTCTGGGAGCCCCGAAGGTCTCTCTGAGAGTCCAGAAGGTCTCTCTGAGATCCCCGATGGTCTCTCTGAGACCCCCGATGGTCTCTCTGGGAGCCTCGAAGGTCTCTAAAAGACTGACATTTCTCTCTGGAGATGATGGAGATCAAAACTAACCCTTAAACTACCTGGTGTCGCCTGCATTTCATCATGGAGATGAACATGAAGATGAACAAGGGGATGAACATGCGAATGAACATGGAGATGAACATGGAGGTGAACATGGGGATGAACATGGAGAAAAACATGAGGATGAACACATGGAGGTGAACATGGAGAAGAACATGGGGATGAATATGGGAATGAACATGGAGATGAACATGGAGAAGAACATGGGGATGAACATGCAAATGAACATGGAGGTGAACATGGAGAAGAACATAGGATGAATATGGGGATGAATATGGAGGTGAGCATGAAGAAGAACATGGAGAAAAACATGGGAATGAACATGGAGGTGAACATGGGATGAACATGGGGATGCACACAGGAATGAATATGGCGATGAACTTGGAGAAGAACAAGGGGATGAACATTCGAATGAACATGGAGGTGAACATGGAGAAAATCATGGAGAAAAACATGGGATGAACATGGGGATGAACATTGAGAAGAACATGGAGATGAACATGGAATGAACATGGAGGTGAACATGGGAATGAATATGGGGATGAACATGGAGGTGAACATGGAGATGATGGAGACCAACATCTGATGGAATTCCAGGGCATTCTGGGGCGAGTCAGAAGATCAGGACACACGAGTGCTGGTCGTTGTGGCTCATTTAGACATCTCATGTAAAAATGGCTTTAAGGAGGGACGCCTGTCCTGGATGCTGATTGGTGCTTACAGGAGCCAAACGCCAAACGCCGGAGCCAATGACGTTTAACAGAGGAGCCCACAGCTGATTACAGCTGAGGGGCCCATCATGGAGTCCATCATGGTGTCAGCAGGGAGTGAAGAATGTTTTATATGCTATATTGAAACCATATATATATATATATATACTGTGTACTGTTTACGTAGACGCTGCGCTGTCTGCTTGACTGTTATTGGTCCTGTATGGACCACATCTCCCATCATGCCCTGCTGGACTTAATGTTGTGATAAGTTATCCATTTTCTCTCCCAGAATGCAACAGTTGCTTGTTGTTCCTGTTAACCGCGTAGCTGTGATTCCTCTGACTGGCAGTCGTTCATTGGCTGGCTGACAGCAGGCGGTCACAGCCAGCCACCGTTTAGCGGCGAGCGCCCCCTGCTGGACGGCCCCTGCTGGACGGCCCCTGCTGGACGCCACTCGCCACCGCAGCTCACTCATTTTGTCTTAAATGCAGCTGAAAAGGTGAAACATCTAATCTAATCTAATATCAGGGGGCAGGTAGTAGGAGATCTGGAGCAGCTGAGGAAGGCAGAGGAGGCCGACCAGGCTTAGTGAGGTTCTGTGGTGGTCTGAACAAGGGAGCACATGTGGTTCCGTGTTCCTTCTCACACGTTCTGGGTTCACTGATGATGGACCGCCGAGTCGTCTGCAGAACTGAACGAGACTGGAACCAAACCTCAAGCTGCCACAGCAGGAAGTTGTTACTGGTAGAATATCGCCACCTTGTGGTCTTTTTGCAGAACTGTATTAACCGAGGAGGCGCTCGGTCAGGTCTGTCAGATCATGTTCTAAATTCCCCTCTCCTGAATTTATGAATTATTATCATTATGAACCAGATGTCAAACCAGCACAGAGCCCGGCTTGTGTTTTTGGGGGCTCACAGATCATCTGATGGGGTTCCGCTTAGAACACGAAGACGTTCCAGCCCTAATGTAGAGGAGGACTGAGACGCTGCTGATGGGAGAAAGAACATGGAGAGGAATTATTAATGTGGCGATACTGTTCCAGGATTAAACTCAGCAATCATCATAACATTTTATGTTATATCCAAGGTACAAGGTTCTTGTCATCATCATTCTGTCTCTTCTGTTCTATCAGCATGACATCTGGATCTGAATGTTTGAATGGACGCGCGCTCTTATCGATTTCATGCTTCTTTTATTAACTTGTGAGCATTTTTGCTGAGTCAGCGTCTGTTAGACTCCATCTTACAAAGACTTTCATCTGAATTACATTTTTAAAAAAGCAAAGTCATATTTGCAGACCGACTGAAGAACATCGACTGAAGAACATCACCTGCTTGGAGCCGCTGAGCCCGCCTTCATCCTCCACCCCATCTTTGCTCCTATTGGACGATCATGCGATCCACCTCGTCTGCATGAATCAAGTTTACCTCCGAGCAGAAGCCACATCACCGCTTCATAATCTCTCTGAGTCACGCTGGGCAGGTCTGAACGCGCCGAGTCAGCTGGTGCACGCGGGGGCGTGGCCTCCAGAGATAAGCTCATTAAGCAGCCGGAACATCGTGACCTCACGGTCACCTGCTACCTGGCTGCTCGGCAGCCAATCGCGCGTCAGTGCGATGATGAACCCCTGATGATGCTTCCATCTGCTCACATCACCAACCTGTTGGAGTCGCTGAGTCTGATGACGGAGATGTTCATCCTGCGTGTTCCACTCAAGATCAGGAGGATGATGAGGGGTTTTATGATGAGGGGTTTCATTTCTGAACCTCCGTCGGCTGATGTCTTTGTTTATCTACGTTGTCTTAAAGGAGGAGATTAATGTGAATCAGATGTTATCAAATGTTATCAGATGTTATCAGATGTCATCAGCAACTCAAGCACATCAATGTGGAGCTCAGAACAGGAGAACCTCTTGAGACTGACTGTTGAGAGCAGGCGGAGCTCTCTGGTGGAGGTCATAAACCAGTCGTCTTCTTCAGGAGGCTCCTGGAGAAGCTGCTCATTCTTCTCAACCATCTTCTCCAACCTTCACACCTCATGTGCTGTGAGGACAAACTGAAACTGCCAAATAATGTGAAAGAGTATATGTACATATACAGCATCCATCCAACACATGTGAACCAGCATGACCAGAATATTAGGGACCCCTCCCAGTGTAGCCCGGCATGGTCCAACAGAGTCAGACCTCCTGGAGGCGGAGCGGCGGCGGCGTGCTCCTCTGCGCCGCCCAGCGACTGGTCTTCAAAGTCCTGATTGCAGGTTTGTGCTCTGACATCACCGGAGGCCTCAGATCTCGCCAGCTCTTTCAGGAGTCTGCTGCTTAAATTACGTGTGTGTGTGCGTGCGTGTGTGTGTGCGTGCATGTGTGCATGTGTGTGTGTGAGTGTGTGCAGGGCACGATGGCCCACTGGTGGCGTCTGCTTCTATTCATAACCGCGGTGGCTGTGGCTCCAGGTTCTGACGCCACATCAGAGTGGAGGCCCACTAATCAGAGCGGCGGCGGCGGAGGCGGATATATCTGGATCGCTCTGGTTTCGCCTCGCCAGAGTCACATGACGCCGCCACATCAAACGCTGCAGCGGCGACCGCCCAGAGCCTCCGCTGCTCAGGCTCCGCCCTCCACACCCGCCATCTTCTTCAGTCATGGAGCTCAGACATGAGCCATGGCGGGATTCCTCCACCAACCAATCACGGCAGAGCTGACTTCCGTGTCTGTCTGCCATAGTGGAGATGAGTTATTGATCAGCGATCGATAACCGAATGTTTCCCGTCGCGTGGAATCAGGTCGATCGGACATTCATGTTAACGAGGTCATGTGGCGTTCACGCGTCTTGAAGCAAAGAATTTCACCACACAGCGGCAACCAGAGGGGGCGGAGCTATGCTTGGTGGACAGAAAAACCTGAACGCCAGGCTGGCGTGAAGTAAAGTGGAAGCAGCTCAGGGCCAATCAGAGCGGCCACGGCGTCTCGCCCCCTCCACGACAACCGGGAGGCGGAGTTACTTCGGTGTCTCCGCCCCTTTGTGAGTCACTCTGCTGTTTGACGTCAGGATGCGTTCAGGGTCCAACTGTCAGTAACAGATTTATGATCAGCAGGTCGCCGATCCCCCGCGATTGATCGGTGATCGTGCTGCGTGTCAAAGAGGCTCGGCGAGGTTCAGGGGACGCAGCGACGCTGTCCTGTCAGTGAGTGAAGAGGTCAGAGGTCAGAGGTCAGAGGTCATCTTCTGCTGCCTTTCGGAATGATTAGCAGTTCAGCTTCCACTGTGTCACAGGATCATTGTGGTTGATGTAGTTTCTTTGGGGAATAAAGATTACTTGCTGTCTTCAGGATTACTGCCGACAGATTTTTAATCTAATATTAATTCATTCATAATCAATGACTGATTGTTACTTTTCCTGCTGCTCAATCACGTTAGGAAACTCGCCGCCATCGACCTCCGCACCGGCCGGCGAGCACGCAGACAGCGGCGGCGCCGTACCGCCAACCGCCAGCAGAGGGCCCGGTGTGGGCGGAGCCGCTGCGGCGGAGGCGGCGGCGCCGTACCGCCAACCGCCAGCAGAGGGCCCGGTGTGGGCGGAGCCGCTGCGGCGGAGGCGGCGGCGCCGTACCGCCAACCGCCAGCAGAGGGCCCGGTGTGGGCGGAGCCGCTGCGGCGGCAGCAAAGTGGGGTTGCAGGACTTGTTGGTCTATTTATACCTTGGGCTCCCAGTAGTTAGTCTCCCTCTCTCCCTGCCTTCTTCTCGGATGGAGCCCTCTGCCAGCAGAGATCTCCGCCTGCCCCTCCTCCTTCCCACAACAGCCCCTCCCTCCTCGACGGCGACCTCGGCGCTGCCTCCCGCCGCCTGACTCGGCGTCTCGTCACTTTGCGAGCGTGTCGCCGACGTCTGGAAGGATGCTGCCCTCCAGGCTGCTGCCGCCGCCGCTGCTGCTGCTGGGACTCGTCCTCCTCTGCTCAGGTAGGAACCAAAGAACCAAAGAACCAAAGAACCGCTCGCTCTCCTGCGTTCTGATGACTCCTGCCACGTTTGCTTTATGCAAAAACCATGATACAGCGTCTCACACACACACGCATGCACACACACACGCATGTACACACAGACACACACACAGACAGCTTAGTGGCAGCTTATTCACAGTCGCCCATCTGCTGCACTTCCAGCTTTAAAACGGGAACTGCGACGTGAAAGTAAACACACACACACACACACTCTTCTATCTTTGCGAGGACCGATACCGACAAGAACCTCAGACTTCAACAACTCCAGCCCTGACACACGCACACACACACACACTCACACACTCACACACACTCAGACACACACACGACCTCTTCGGACCACAACAGGAGTAGAACATAACAGGCCTGCAGCAGATATGCTTCTTCTTGATTCTGTTAATTATTTTCCTAGTCATTTTTGCTGAGAGGTGTTCCTCATAATTTGCACATCCTGGTTAATATGAGTGAGATGGACACTGTATTATACTATACACCAATCAGCCATAAGATTACGACCACCGCGTGTCCACCATAGAGTATAATACAACAGTTGGATTGTGATTGAATGTGTGTGAGAGAGGTGTTGACATGTTTGAATGATTGTTATTGGGACTGTAGTTTGTGACGCTGTTGGACTGTACTGGGTTACACTGGGAGGGGTCCCTAATATTCTGGTTATGCTAGTTCACTTGTGTTGGATGGATGCTGTATATGTACACATAATCTATCTATATATAACACTGGCAGCCTTGTACAGTAAGTCTGTAGTGGTTTGAATGTTGTGGTTGATCAATGTGTGTGTGTGTGTGTGCGTGCGTGTGTGCGTGTGTGTGTGTTGGATTGGGGCCACTGGGCCCCGCCCTCCTCCTGTGACTGACAGCTCAGATAGGATGAGGAGTTTTTTAATAGCAGCTGATCCTATTGAGGGCAGCAGCGCTGGTGTGTGCCACAGACTGCTAGCCCGGATGCTAATCAAAGGAACCAGGCTTGACCTTTGCCCTCTGAAGGGCCACTGCGGTCAGTGGCTGTTCATTGGTGGCTCATGGATGTTTCTGATTGGCCCACGGCTGGTTTATGCATGACGCTTTATCGTGTGTTCTACAACTGGACGTGTTCATCTCATGTTTCCACTGTCGCCTTCTTCTTCTTCTGCACACGACCGTGATTTCGACCACTGCAACTTTATTACTTCCAGCTGTCATTGACACTGACCTCTGACATGATGAATGGATGAATGGATGAATGGATGATCCACCCTCACGCAACCTGCTGTGGTCCCTCTCCATTTCTGCGGCTGTGAACATGAGGAGCATCTGCTCTCTCTCACGTCTTCCAGATGATTCACTGCCACAAATCTCGAGGCTTCTGTGGTCACGCGCAGCGAGGCCCCCTACTGGTGAACACGGTGCAGACACACTCACATGGACAGCAGTCTACTGACCGCAGCTTCTATAACACCATCTGAACACCAGGAGGACATTTCATGCAAGAAGCTTACAGAAGAGGGAAGGAAGGAAGGAAGGAACCTCTGGAGGAGCAACAGCAGAGGATGGATGGTCATGAAACGGTGAAATGGGAGCGAGAGAAACCCAGAACCGTGTCGACACGGTGATGATGAGGATGATGATATGAGGAGCCGAGGTCAGATGTTGTTCTGGTTCGCCGCCTCTTCAGTCAGTTTGAGCTTCTTCAGGGCAAATAAACAGAAAATGAAGATCAGCTGTGAAACAGGCTGAAGACGTTTCATCATCAGCTGGGAGACCAGCAGCTGATAGCCCGGTCACGAGGTCAAAGGTCGCGCTGGGATGTTCCTGAACAACTGATGTGAACTCAGAACTGATGCTGACATAACAAAGGTCCTCAGATGACGCCACCGACCTCCGGAACCGACTATCAGCAGTGTGAACCGACAGACGTGAGGTCAAAGGTCACTGAGACACGACAGATTGATCCAGACTAAAGGGGGCAGCTCAGCAGGACCAGCACCAGAGTGAAGGTTGGATCATGTAACCGCTGCTGCCAATCACAGACGCCTGTTGATGACATCATCGTTCTCCCGTCCTCGCGGTTCCACTCACGCGACTGTGCGGCGTCTCCGATCTCGTCGCCGTCCCTCCTCATCCTGGCGTCGAGTGACACATCATCGGCGCCAGCGTTCCTCCGTCTGAGCGTCACGCCTGCCCACGTCGCTGTCAGCTGCTCGTCCAATCACGCGTCTCGGTCCCGGTCCTGACCCGGCCCGCCTCCGGGGACCCGCTTCAAATCAAATGTGTTATCATTATTGTTAGCATGGATGCTAGCTAGCGTCCTCCTCTTCCTTTCTCTGATTCATAAGTCACTCATTCACAGACGTACAGCACTGTTAGCCGGTGCTAGCTGGTGCTAGCTGATGCTAACAGGGCAGCGCGTCTAACCCTTAACCTCGCACTCACACACACACACACACACACACACACACACACACACACACACACACACACACACACACACACAACACACTACCATCTTTGCCAGCCATCTCTGTATCTCGGAGCTTCAGACCACAGCGGTACCCTTCCTCTCTCCTCTCGGTGTGTGCGCAGGGGTACGTGTTTCCTGAGCAGCTTGAGCTAATATGGGAAGTGGTGGTGACCCAAAAAACTGTGGCGCCCAGCTTCTCTTCCTTTTTTACCCGTGCAAATAGTTAAACTGCAAAAATTGCACAAGGTTTTACTGGTAAAATATATTATTCCTGAGGCCAAATGCCTCCCTAAAAGTCGTCAACTAGTGTGACCTGAAGTTACCATAAGTTAATGTAGGACACAGTGTGTGACAATGGTAGTATTCATTTGCCAAAGCTGTGGGAGTCTTGTGGGTATGGGAAATGATAGCGCTTTGATTTATATCAAGGCAACTCTTGATTCTATCTCCATTTAATAGTGGCTCACTGAAAATATGATGGAGCTCAAGCATCACATGGCAAAGCATGAAGAATCACATGATGCCTAGAAAGAAGCTGTGATGTGGTCAAGGATGCTCATAAATAGAGGCCCTGGAGGTGCTTTTAAACAGTGATTTTCTTTAAATAATTAGTGTTTCGGCAACTCCACAGAAGCTGCATTGGATTTTTTGGGGGTATATTTTTGGTATATAAAAAGAGGCCTGTGAAAAAACGTTACTGTTTCCGTCTTACCTTACGCTTAAAAAACTCACAGGACGTTTTTCACGTTAAACTGTCAGATTTACCTTAAACAGTATTGGAAGCAGAATGACATGCTTATCAAATTTACAACCACAGCAAGTAACCACAGCCAGTTGTGCAATTGCAGCTACCACATATTGACACGGGGGCTGTTGCACAAAACACAGGGGTCACATGCACATGCCATAGCTCCCCATTTTTCATCATTACAGTCTGTCGAGAGAAGAGAGACGTGACTGGAACAGATTAATGATGCCTCTGCTGTTGAACCGTTTCATAAAAATAAAAAGAAACTTTATTAAAAACGTCAATATGAAAAAGATCAAACTGCTTTGACAGGAACATTTTCATACACTTAACAGCAGTGCCCTTGGGGAAATTTGCATCCAGAAAAGTCACTATGATTAGTTACTTATGGTTTAAGAAAACAGTGGAATGTATGCCATGTCTGATTCTTGAAAATATGTTCAAATGCATTGGTGCTTGATTCACATTCAGCTGCAGAATGAAGATTCCTTGCTGGGACAAGCTAATTGCTCAGATATCATCTCTACACATGAACACTGAAATGTGGCTATTGATGTCAGCCATATAAATAATATTTCAATCTTACTCTTTTTTTGTCAACCTCAGGCTTTACGCGCTTCTTCTTAAACATTTGTAAGTCTAGCTAACAAACATTTGCATTCAACCGCTCTGCTTCAGTGGTGGGATTTCCTTCCTGTCCCTTATCACTTAGATCCCGAAACAATGGACATCGCCCACACAAATTTGTACCAATTTGTGCTTGACTCTTGAGTGTTGCTGTCATCCTCATGGCTTTCCCCTTACAACCAGATGTCCCTTTCTGGGCCAGAGCCAAGGGATTGTGGAGTGTAGAGCAGGAAGAATGGCCAAAAAAAAAATCAGATACTGGCCATTACTGTTCTTCAGCCATTGCATTTAGCCAAACTGAGATCCGATTAACCTCCATTTCACGGCAAAGTAGTTATCTCAATCACTTGTAAAACAGCTTAAGGGGACAAGGAGCTATGAGCATGCGCATATGCACAACCACACACGCACGCACACACACACACACACACACACACACACACACACACACACACACACACACACACACACACACACACACACACACACACACACACACACACACACACACACACACACACACACACACACACACACACACACACACACACACACATGCACACAGAGGGTGGCAGTATCTCAATCTGGATAATATCATGCATTTCAATGAGAAAGGATGCTTCAAAGGACCAAGAAAG
>CAAKHG010043029.1:0-18026 GCA_901007715.1 Dactylopterus volitans | reverse complement strand
CATATTTGGTCTGCATGATTGATTCTCAAATGTAGTGTTTTTGTAGACTGTGATCCTCAATTGGTCTATCACTTTGTTCCATTCAACATAAAGTTTGATACAGACATTCATGGTTCTCAGATAATGCATACTAGAGACGTTGGGGATCATTTGACCTTTCCTCTACAGCCACCATGAGGTTGACTTGAACAATTCATTTTAGTATCTTGACAAGTATCTCCCCAGAGGATAAACTGTAATTACTCTGAACACCTGACTACTCATCTGCTGTCATCGTTTGGTCATAATTTGATTTTGTCAATTACTTTGGTTCATGACCAAATACCAGAAAAACACGCAACATTCCTATCAGCCTCAGCTTGTTCTTTGTTTTTAGTCCTAATTAGAAAATGTTAGCATAGAAAAAGTCAGCATGCTAACACACTGAAGCGATGGTGATCTGACACTTTTTCAGCCAAAAACATTACTGACCCCATCCATATCAACAATTTCACTGTACAAATTAACAGTTAAGGCCACTACATTCTGGTTTTGGCTGCAGGTTTGTGGTGCTATATGTTCACATTGTGACACTCTGCACCTTCTAAACTTCAGTATGATTTTTCTGGGGAGGCATCTTTTCATCCTCAAGCTGCACTTTGATTGGGTGTTTTATAGTTTATTGACTGTGGATGAGAATGTATCTATGAATAACCACCCCAAATTATCCTATTTTATTTGCACATACATGCCCAAAGCCCTCTGATTTGGCTTAACTCTTAAGCATTATTACATATGCATACATAAAAACTGGTACTGTTTCTAGAGAACTCCATCATGCAATTTGCTGTATATATCTTTCCCATTGCTCTAATCCTGTCTCCTACTTCTCCACATTGCAAACAGAGAATAGGGACAACTACCACCTTTTAAGCTCTGACCTGTTTCCTTTTCCCATCTTTCCTTCCACGTTGTATAACTGCTGAACCATTTCCATGGTCTGAAATCACTCAATATTTGTCCATTGGAGTTGTACAGCTGGTCTGATGTCACTCAAAATCTCCCTCAAAGTCCATTCCCAGTAACCATGTTAAAGGCAGAATACATTCTTCCACTGCTCCCTCATTGTCCACTGCATTTCCTCCTTAAGCTGAGATACGGATTCAATTTTTGCATCGATCTGGTGCAAAAAAAGGGAAAGAAATCAGATCAGAGGAGTACTAAAAGCTTTCCCTTAAATCAATCAAAATGCACGAATAAGTTACTTGTGCCTTAGTATGTTTTAGGGGATATTACCTTAGTTATGCCATTTCAAATATGAAGTCAAAACTACCATAATTTATCATAAAATTTCCCATTATTTTTAGTCAAATGGCAGTGCTGCTGCCTATGCAAAGATAATGATCGAATGGCTGGTTGCAATCTCATACATCACGTGCTGGAGAAACTGTACGTGGTTTCTGATTAATAGACTGATGTATTCTCTCCTCATGTAGTGGTTAAGAATGCTGTGTATGAGTGTGTCGAGTAGTTCCGCAGCCTACCAGAGCGCAGCAGCCGACTGGCTCCAGGTCCAGCTGTGACAAGACCCGAGTAAATTCCTCACCTTGGTGTCTCAGTATTTAGATTTGTCACAGCCAACTTTGACAGACGACTTTTTGAAAATAAAGACATGTGCATCTTTTTACAGCTTGCAGCCTATTCTGTGAGGCATGGGGAGAAATTCTTGTCTGTAAACATTGAGGCAGAAACTGACACCTGCAAAAAACCTGATGTCCATTCCAAATTGTAAACTACTTGTCAGGGAGGCTTTGGCTGTAGTTTCCTGGTAAAATCTGGGGACAATTTTCTGCATTATAACAACTGATATGTATATAATGTACTGGAATTAAGGAACAACTTTGTATGAACCAGTGGTTTACTCATTCTTGTCTCATTTTGCGATGACTTCTTGTTTCCCGTTGGAAAACAGACAGAATTAACCTGCAGATTTAATGTTTGGACCGGTATTGATTTATAGATTTTAACAAAAGTGAGCTGTGTGTGTGCGTGCATGTGCCTCAGTGAGGGTGTGTTGTAATGGCCCTGCATTAAAAAGAGTAATAACCTCACAGATGGCGAGGGGCTGGTCTGGAGAAGGCTATGTGATGGAGAACAATCGCTGAGGCTTGATTGCTCAAGGAGCACAAGGCAGACCTGACAGGAGGAGGGGTTTCAGGATGTGTATGTGTGTATGTGTTTGTGTGTGTGTGGGAAGTGGGAGGAGGGGGCTGTTTAAGTTTAACTGGGCCGCTGCTACCCATTACAGGCTGACAATGATGTGGTTTGTTACACACATAGAGTAGATCAAATCAAATTTCATATGCTGCTCCCGGGTTTCATCTATTTGATTCATCATCACTTCAAGTATGTGGAAATCATTTGTATTCCAACACAGGAGCACATTCATACCTCCCTGTGGAGAGATGATTCAGTATTATATGAATAGGTGCAAAAGTCAGCAAGTGTAAAAGGACAATAAATCCACCTGTCACTTATGCAAAGTGATGTAAATGGGGTCCCGATTAAGACACAGAGTCATTTAAAAAACAGGGACTAGCAGAACCTTGACACACACACCTACTCAGTCACACTCAGTCTTACACGTGTGCACACACACGACAGCTCAATCTGAAACTCACACTCAAAGCTCCTCACACATACACATACACTTTAATAGCTCTATGTATCTCAAGCTCTCTTTTTCACACACACAGTAAAATCCCTCATCGCCCTGCGCCTGCCACTAGAGCAGTTTATCAAGTAATTATTGTTTGATTACAGCGTTTCATTATCTGCACTGATTGAGTCACAACCGACGGCAAAGGTCAAGCGCCATTAACACGCTGCTCCCGAAACATATTTTCACGCCGGCTGCATGTTTGCCCTCCCTCTCCTCTGAAAGGGCTAATTGCAAATGCATTTGTTTGAGGAGGAGGTGAGGAGACCACCCGCTCCCCAAGTCCCACTGAGACGGAATATTAATGTCGTCCAATACATCCACACAGTGACGCACGCGCACACAAGTGTATGCACACACATACACACACAAAAAAAAACATGCACATAGGAGCCGTTTGGGGCCATATCAAATCATGCTTAACAACTGATTACCATCAAACACAGATCCAGCAGTTTTAATGAAACCATTCAGGGCAATAAGGAGGCAATTGATCACTTCTGATTTTACATGTTAATAATGAATCCTTGTGGTAAAGATCAGGTGAGTTTACTCACTGCATTAACTAATATGTGATTATACACACTAGGTGAAAACTTAAGCCCAAGGGTTTCCTTGAATTATGTCTTTGCTATGAGCCATGACAGAGTTTAAAAATAGGTGTGGTCTGACCAATTATGACTTGAGTACTCATGTAACTAGAAACCGTCATACAATGAGATCACACTTGTCACAACTGCTGTCACGTGCTAATGCTCTGACTAATGAGTAATCAGTAGTCATTTGTACATCATTACATTAATATGAAGTGCCCAGATCAGCCATCATCCTCTTTTGATCACTCATTTTGACCTCAGCAGGTTAACTTTAATGATTAAGATGAAGTTATGACGGTTAACCTGTGTGTAATTATACAGTCCACAGATGGCCATACTTTATGTAAGGAAAACACACACACACACGCACACACACACACACACACAGATTGTATAACTAAAAAATAATATGTAATGTAATGACAGCTCATTAAATTAAGTACCATGTATCTAATGATACGCTATATGTAAATAACTAGGACCCATGTACTAATAAGTACTGAATGCACATTTGATAATGTATTAATAACTCCCAAATAATCATGTTGTAATAACTGAGTAATGTCGTACCGACTAATGGCATTATGATAATGATAATTCTGATCATTTTTAATCACTTAAGTCTGAATAAACCATTTCGAACAATACGTAGATATCTACAATATGCTGATTTGTTGCACTAATATTTATTATGTAGCTTTTCAAACACAGTAGATCCACAACAATTTTTAGCTACTGATTTTTGTACTCATTAGATTTCACAGCAAATGATTGATATGAGGGTTTTTCAGAATTCAGGATTTGAACAGAGCTCTGTGAATGACATCCTCTGTGCTCCAGATTACTCTCCTGCTATAGTCCTGTGTTTAGTGGCTGTAGCCCATAGTTATAACATAAAGACACATCTATTCTGATACTCTTTGTCCTGCAATTCTGGGTTGTCTGAATGTTGCATACTTGTAAATTATGATACTCTTAAAGACCAGAAATTGAGAGGGTCATTGCAACTAACAACTAAAAAAAATACCAAAGCATCATGGCCTAAACCTTCATACAGTTTGCAGATGTATTAAAAATTCAAGACTTGATGTCAATGCAAGGACATCGGACAGTAGAGTTTTATTGTAGCTCTTGAATGTGATGCAGTGATGTAAAGTGGGTCAATACCTGGGTGGGAACGAGATCTCCAATTCGTGCAGTCGATCCTTGAACACTGACATCTCCTTGTCAAACTCTAAAAGCTGTGGAGATAAAAAAAAAAAAAAAGTGATGGAAGGATGAGCAGGTAAAATTTACTGCTGTACACACAGTAAACCTTTGTTTGCCCCCATTTCTGAGTTTTGCTCGGTAGCAGTAGAGCTACAACAACAATTTGATCACCTACTCAAGAGAAAGAAAATTAATTGGCAAGTAAGCTGATGAACAAAAGTAGTGTGAGCAAATTTTGAAACTAAAATGTCAAACATTTGATGCACCTCGTTTCTCTACTGTGAGGACATGGTGACTCTCCATGCCTGCAAATGTTTTTTTTTTTTTGTTTTTTTTTTGTCAACTCAAACAAACAAATCAAGAAATTTGATGGCATTACCTGAGAAACAGTGATGGACATTTTTCAGTTTTCCACAAAATAATTAACTGAGAAATTCTTAAGTAGATTAATCAGAGACAAAAATAATCACTTGACTTTTTTCAACTGCAGGAACTGTTGGAAGAAACTAGGAATGGTTGTAATTCTTTATAAATACATGTTGAGGATCCTGTATACTCTCTTCTTTTAAGTAGGAAACAGAACAGAGGCCTTGAGTGATGGGAGTCCTATGGGAGGTCTATCCCTCCACACTGACAGTGCATCCACACACTCTTCATCAATCATGTCTCCTCACCCAGCTGTACTCACTCACTAGAGTGTACACACACACTTCTCCCAGTTTACCCCCTTTCACAAAGCCCATAAATCATTAGTGAAAAGTGCAATTAGCAGCTTCTTGTACACATTAATTATCTTGGAGATGAACAGGTAGCTAGGGCACCTGCATGACTGCCTCTCTGTGAGACTGACAGCGACGTTTCCCAGCAACCTCAGAGGGCTGCCCGCTCTTGGCCCGCCTTTTTCCTTTCAGACAGTAAGACATCAGGATGGTACTGAGACATGTTAGTTTAGTGGTAAATTGGGCCAATGTACATGTGGCAGACACCAGGCTACAATTACAGCTTGATGAAGACCATATCCTAGATCAGTGGGACAGCAGCTGGGCATTAATGACATTACATCAGTGTATTACACGTTGATGGGTACATGATGAAATATCAAGAGATGACTTGGTGCATATTTGGAAGGACAAAGTGGAGACAAGGGAGGAGAACAGTCATATGAGTATAACTACTGTCTTCCATTTCCATTGGCAGATTTATGCTATCCATGTATGACTGTGTATGTTAATGTGTTTGTCTTCACATCACTGTTGAGTACACACATATAAATAAGCCAAAGTCCAATATGTGCCTTCACGATTACACTCTGTGTGTTTGTGGGTATGTGTGATTATGTGTCAGTGGTGTAGAACAGTGGCCATTACTTCTAGCCAGAGGGGCCTCCCAGTCGGAGTCTCAGTGGTTCAGGAGGGCAGATGTGCTGCATTCATCAAACTCAAGCTGCTGGGGTCATAGGACAGACTCACACACTGTGGATGAGGGATGACAGAGCAGGGGATGCAACCCCACGCTCCATTGTACACACAATCTCCCTTTCTGATACCTTCTTCTAGTGTGTGTGTGTGTGTGTGTGTGTGTGTGTGTGTGTGTGTGTGTGTGAGAGAGAGAGAGAAAGAAAGAAAGAGAAACAGAGAGAGAGAGAGAGAGAGAGAGAGAGAGAGAGAGAGAGAGAGAGAGAGAGAGAGAGAGAGAGAGAGAGAGAGGATCCCAAATTTAATTTTTGAAGCAGGTACCACAATAATATACCAGCTTACATAGAAATAATTGTACAATTACACAGAGATTTGTCATGGAAATTTTGTCAAAAAACCCCGCAAAAAACTATTATATTCAAGGTACATAATTCTTGCAAAATGGCTTCTTTGTAGCCTTAATATTCGTAGGCTAACATGCTTGTTTAGAGTGTATCTGTTTCAATTAGTCAGCTGTAATTTAACTAGCAGGAGTTTTTGGTAACATAGAGGAATTCAATTCAAAAAGTTGAAATGGTCTCCCTAAATCATTAAAATCAGCATTATAAA
The DNA here is from genome assembly GCA_901007715.1 of Dactylopterus volitans. Classification (NCBI taxonomy): domain Eukaryota; kingdom Metazoa; phylum Chordata; class Actinopteri; order Syngnathiformes; family Dactylopteridae; genus Dactylopterus; species Dactylopterus volitans. The sequence continues at coordinate 11,499 of CAAKHG010043029.1, read as the reverse complement.
TATACAGTCACTGGCCAGTTGTGATGTGTCTAATGAAGTGGCCAGCAACTGTATTCTGATGCTTAGTAATTTATCTACATTAACACATAACAGAAACAATATGATCCTTCCCACTTTTTTTTTGATCGAAATTTATTTTTTATATATATTTATTTGGTGGGGCGACCCGGTGGTGCGGTGGTTAGCACTGTTGCCTCATAGCAAGAAGGTCGCAGGTTCACTTCCTAGCCTAGGATCTTTCTATGTGGAGTTCGCATGCTCTCCCCGTGTCTGCGTGGGTTCTCTCCGGGTACTCCTGCCTCCTGCCTGCTGAGGTTAATTGGCTACTCTAAATTGCCCATAGGTGTGTGTGCGAGTGTGAGTGGTTGTCTGTCCTTCATGTGGCCTTGCAATGAGCTGGCGACTCATCCAGGGTGTACCTCGCCATTCGCCCATTGTCAGCTGGGATGGGCTCCAGCACGACCGCGACCCATAACCGGAATAAGCGGAAGAAAATGGGATGAGATGAGATTTCTTTGGTGGAGAAACTGAAAAAGCAAACCTGCTTCTCATTTATTACATGCAGTATGGTTGATTTTATTATCAGTACCCCTGTAAAATTTAATGCAACGCAAGACAACAACTCTAAAACCTTATAACTGTTCAGTTGTTGACCTGATAGTTGACACTATCAGGTAGCTTCATGTCTATTATAGAAGTCGTAGTAGGTGATGTTGCTGTACCTGAGTGCATATTAAAATATTCTGATATTCTGCCCTTCTTAAGTATGTAAATGGGGTGGCCAAAATATTAGAAAAATGTCTCAGTATAATTAATTCCAGTTCAACACCAATGCAAACTGCAACCTCATAGATAAACATACAGCTAACTAATACCTCTTGACAGTCAATCAAAATAAAACCTTATTTGGGCTGCAGCTGAAAATTATTTTAATTTGTGATTAATATGATGTTAAAAATTTGAAAAAATTCAGTCAATGTTTCTGAAGGCTTAAGTCCTTAAATATCAACTATGTCAACAGTTGACAATTAAATCAATGAATGATTAATTAATCACTGGATGTCTTTTTAAAGACAAATTGATGATATTGCATAGCTGTATCTAATGAAATGGCCATTTAATGTATTTGCAATGTAGTATGCTATTCACTGACAAGTTAAGTGTGTGAGTGATAGATAGACAAAGGACATGAGAAACTGCAGTTGTGGAAAGTGCAATGCACTTTCACACTCGTATAATAGTGAGCATTCATATCAACACAATACAACATATACTGTGCAACACCATACATGCATATGCACATGTGTATCTACATTCTCACAGGTGTGACTAGGATAGAGCTGCTCAGGTTATAAGTGTTTAGGAGCTAAAACAGCAGAAGATGAGTGACGTGTGTCTGTGTGCGCTGTTTCTTAAATGATGAGTAATTCATTCAGGTGAATGGAAAAATCTGGAACCAGAAATTTCACACTACATTTCATGCTGGGTTAATTAAGCATAATGCTCTGTTGCTGTGCTGGCAGAGTGGTTTAGAAAAACAGCTTATATTGGTTCAAGGCCTCCTGACATTATAAAGCCAGAAGTAGTTTGTCAACCAGAAATGACCTTGGGAGTTGTGGAGGAGGTGGTGTGAGATGATGCAGCTCCAGCAATATCACAGAGGGAAAAAGATGAATAAGTGTCTGGGTAAAAACTACCCTGTCAAGAGCTCAAATTTCCGACTTTGCTTGGATGATCATCACCCTCCTAAATCAGAGAGGCATTGATAGTTAAGGCAGGAAGTGAGGGGGGTAAAAAGAGGGAATATGAGGTTTTTGGCTGCTTACTGTCGCTCTCAGCATGCTGGCGACTTGTCCACCAACTGTAATTGTGCTTTGATTTACGTGTTGTCAAATATCCCGTTACAACACCTGCTGCCATTAAAACCCATCAATAAATGTTGGGGTGAAAGGTCATTTAATTTGATTTTTACACCTCACACTTGGCTTTCATTGCAGCAGCTATATTTTCCCTCCTTTTTATGGGATCTTCATTATTTTGTGTGGAAAAGCGATAAACTGTCACTGTCAAGGGTGGATGGCCGACTGGTAAGAGGAGCCAATGCAAAAGAACTCAACACTATAGTGCAATGTTCCACTGAACTTTCATTTCCATGTCTATTAAATTATGTGGAAAGGAATGAAATTAGACAATTTCTGCTGTAATGATTAGGAATGTCAGATACAGGACACAAATTTCCACAACAAGGGCGATTTGGGGTTTTTCGGCACACAGAATTGCTGTTAGAAGAATTAGGCAAGACTGTAGAAATGTAAGGCATACATACTGGAGTACTTAAGGCCTATTGTACATATATGCTATCAAGTTTGATAAGGCTTAATATGCAGTCAATACTTTCCTGAATTGTTGAGAATAGAGGTGAGCTACACTAAGAGACAGCCAGGGACCCAACGCAACATCAATTTACATCAATGCTAAGGTCAGTTTTCATTTAATGTGGCTTCTGTATTACCTCCGGCAGGGAGAATATGAAAGAACTTTGGGCTGGAGCAACATTTTTTTAATGTCCTTCCCATGTTTAAAGCACCTCTGGGCTTTTAAGTAATGCCAAAGGCAAAAAGGCAACGCTGCCAGCATGCCATCGAGAGGCAGACCAGAAAGAAAGGTTCATCCCTACAGCAGTACACACACACACACACACACACACACACACACACACACACACACACACACACACACACACACACACACACACACCTCTCTCTTGGCCCCTCATCTACTGACACCACATTGATAAAGTTACAATAAAGAGATACTAAAACAAAATAAATGGGGATGGAGGAGGGGGCGGCACTCTGTGTGTGTGTGTGTGTGTGTGTGTGTGCGCGCGCGCGCGCATGTGCCCGATGACAGGCAGAGACTGTGTAGTGATCACACACACACAAGCGCGCACGCGCACACACACACATACACACACACACACACACACACGCGCACACACCGTACTCCTCCCATTTCTCCATTGGAGCAAGGCCTCACAGTGCCCCTTGACGCCACGAGCACCCGGAAAATTTAATCTTCCCAAATACTCATCAGGGCTCTCCATCGTCCAGCCGTGACAGCGCCAGGGATAATTAATTATACAATTTTGATGGGAATATCGACTAAACAAACCTATTAATCATAGCAAAAGTCAATAGGCATGGACACATTCAATCATGTCCCGGCCAATGATTACTCCTCTCAAAATACAATAATTATTTTCAAGAGCTGCCTCGAATTAAATTTCTGTCAAGCTGGTACAAGTCTTGCAGTTGATGAAGGATGCAATGGATTTTTTTCTTTCCTCTTCCCCAGTGGGGGAGTGTGAGGAGGGACATTTATCCTTTTAGAAAGGTAGTTTGTTTTATAAGGATCATAACATGGTGTGTTTAACTAGACCATGGCCATCAGATTATCTCTGAAGCCTCCATTATGTCATCTATCTTGTCTGACTTGGTGAAGGAGACGGGGGTTGGGGGAGGGGAGGGATTTGGGGGGTGGCACTGATTTCTACTGTTACACAATCCATGTTCTCCCACATTTCTGCTTATCACATCAAATGATTTCTCTGTCTTGTACAGAATAACATGGAAGCCCAATATTTGCAAGTCTTTCACATTTCATCTTGAATTAAAAAGCCGAGAACTGTTTTTTTCCCCCTGAATCCTGGAGATTTTCATTTAATTAAATGTCTATTAAGTCACTATCTGCCACAGAATAAGGTAACACATTGGTGACTGAGCCTATGCCCACTGATGAAAACCTTTGCATTTGCAGGGAACACATACTGGTCCATTAACGTGCTGTATTCATGGAAAAACATCACTTTTCATGTGCATGTCCATCAGTGTTGATGGGAAATGAAATTATTTGAAGCAAGCAACTAATTGTTCAGTGACTGCTTTATTGAGAGACCTGAGTTCTCAAACCCTGTTATACACCTATGCAGGTATTGCCTCCATAAGATGCAATGTTTCAAAGCTGCGAATTCAAATTTCTGCTCAGCTCCTAGAGTTAGGGAACAGCGGGGCCAGCTGTGGTACAGCTGTGAGTTGTGATCAGAAGCAAAACCCCCTAGCTGCCCAGAGGAGGAGACTAGAAATCTAAGCTGAAATTGCCTGTTGTTCTTCAACACGAGTGATGTCACCGTGGCCATTTCTCAGTCAATATAACACACACTGAGGAATTTGATACTTCAATTGACAATTAGACATCCCTAATTAGGCAAAATGATTATTTCCCACTGCTACAGATGAACAATAAAAATCTTTCTGACAAAAAAAAAAACACAAGTTTTGAAATAACGGCTGTGCATTTAACATGGTACTGAGCATTCATTATAAATTTGTCTACAAAACAACACTGATGTGTTTTCAGGCCTATTTCTGCTTTGAAAAATAATTTGTGGGGATTTTAAAAAGAGCTATAACTGGAGCTGTCTACTGCCTCCATTACTATTTCCCTCATCACACTTGTGTAGGTTGTATTTTTGGACCACCTTTGACATTCATCACCAAATAATGCTTGTACTTGCATGTGTTTAACACAGGTTTACGCCTAAGATTTAATCTTATAGTGATACACATCTTTCTGTACAATAGAGTCATACATCTAAATACTACCTAAATACAATATACATTTTTGAGTGAATTTTAAGTTTGGAGGACATTTGCAGAAATATCATAATTGCTAAAATGCAAGACTGTAGGACTACCGAGCCTACATTCTACATGCAGCAGAACAATGCTGAAAAGGATAAATTGTGCTCAGCAAACATACCCTTGTAAATTAAGTTTAAAAAAAGTATGTCTCAGCCTGTCAAATATTGCAGACAGTAAAAATGCATACAGTGAGCAAGTACATTACCTCACATTATATGGCACGTAAACATACCTAATCTATCTTAAACTACATCAGCTGACATTATAACTGGGTATGAATTAGAGTTAATTTTGCAGCTGCAAAGAATCGTATGATTTTAATTCTTGTGCTCTGTTCCATTCATGGTTAATCAATTTCAAATGCAGTGAATGGCAGCCATTGTTACTGTGCAGTGGAAAAAGAAAGTCTATAAAGTCAATAAAATAAATCAAATTTATAATAATAATAATAAAAAAAACTTGATGGGGAGAGATGATAGCGAATAAAAGGTTAGGCGGCATGGAGGTAACTTACTGAGGTCCCATTGTTTTCCCGGAAAACGTCCTGGTTCACATAATTAAAAAGCTTCTTTTCAAGTTGAAGAACAACCTAAATCAATGGCAAGAGAGGAAGAGGGGAACAGGGCTCTGATTAATACCAATACTAATGCGAAGTGCACTTAGTAATTAGAGTGGTAATGAACAGCAGTGTGATGCAGTGGTAAGCAGTGCTGTTAACTCTACATGTGTCTTACTGAGGTGTTACACAACATTATACTGCATGTTAAAACTACCTGATGATGTCAGTTCTCAACTAGCCCTCCGCTGTTGGAGTATAAACCTTTTCACAAAAAAACAGATAGCTTTTCAAGGGGTCACAAAAAGTACTCTCTCTGTTTAGAAAAGGTTCATAAATGGTCTAAACTGGCAATGTGTCCAGGTTAGGAGTGTAAGAATTCATTTTTACAACGATTTGATTCACATCGATTTCCATGGTTCTTATTTGATTCAGGAACAATATTTGGCTCATCTAGAACGATACCATTCAACCTAATTGAAGGGCTAGAAATCGATTCAGTAACTTTTTTGTTTTGCCAAAAACAGAACTAATGTGACTGTTAAATACATACTTGATTACTGTGGACAGTGCAGAGGAGTTTTTTCTTGAAAGAGAATCATGGATTAATTGATTTTGGATATAAATAAGTAAATACAATGATTAATGGCAAAAACATTTACCTTTTATTAAATATTAATTATCACAGTTCAGAACCTGCTGATCAAAAGAAAAAAAAAAAAAAGAATGATAAACTTGGCAAGTGATGCCGTTATGTTTTGCTGAGCGCTCAGGGTTTTTAAGAGCCAACATTAACGTTACCTTGTGCCGCTTCTGCAGCAGAGCACAGAGCCGCTGTCGTTTATAATCCCACGCTGCCTTGCTAAGTGGTTGGAAAGGTCTTCTGTGTTGCCACTGTATTTGATGTGGCCTTTACAAATTCAACAGACAGCCAGCGATTTGTCCAGAAACACTCCTTTTATGCAGAGACCAAAGTGTTTCCACACACTCGACTTCTAATTCGGCTTGAAAATCGAGCTAAATGAAGCGAATCAAGCAACTTTACAACTAGAATTGATAAAAATACAAGGAAATAATTGTTGTTGTGCTTAAACACAACGTACAAATGCTTAGTAATCGATATAATCCATTTTTGACCTTGTAAATCGATTTCATAGCGATATCGCAGTCAGTGAGGGACAACTTGCCAAGGCTCTTATCGATGCAGTCGGATCGTAGGAAAATAAATCGATGCATCAATGTAATCGATGAATCTTTACACTCCTAGTCCAGGTTGAAAGTAATGCGTACTGCCCCACTGACAATGATAATGTGATGTAATGTTAAGCTTTTACTCCTTTTTTTTTTTTTTAAATATATCATAACAATTAACCAGAGCCTCTATATACCATTCTGAATCTGACTTCATCTGCTCTGTACAGCTTCCATGTATTTTTCGTAGAGAAGTGGAAAGCTTCTTCTGGGCTGGAATCAAATTAATTGTCAAACTAACTCAAATTCATCGCGGCTTTGCTGGCCGCATCACAGTCAGAATACAATGCAGCTGTCCCCAGTGCGATCAAGGCGTTAAGCCCTTCCAGTGATTAAATGCTCCCAAAGTGAATATATTTCTGTATGCCTTAAGAACACTGTGATCTTCTTGAAATCTGGATAACAGCTACATTTCAATTTCAAATCTATATTGTTTCTAATGAGATGTCAATTCACTGGAGTATAGCTTACCTTCCGGTCATTATCACTCTCTTGGAATATAAGCTTGTCTACTTCATTGGTGCCAGCGGTTCTAACTGTCTGCATGGTGGCAGTGGAGCAGAGACTCTGTAGGTGAGGGAAGAAGAGAATGAGTGATCACAGGAAAGGACGGTGAACAAAAAACAATATCTGAACTAAACACACACTTAAGATCAGATACTCTGATGCACACATGCAGCATGTGCCTGTCAAATGCATACACACTTTGTACAGGAACACTTGTGCTCTGCTATCAGATATTTACCACAATCCTGATCCCCAATACAATGTGCTACTTTGAAAGCATTTTACTGATTTGTAAAGCACCATCCCACAAACTACCGCCTCACTGTAACTTCTCTTTATCTGGGTCTATGTACTGACCCCATGGCCTGTGGGCATGGTTAAATTCCCCATTGTGGTCTCTTTTAACAATTAGTTAAACATTCCACCATCTGTGTTTGAAGATGGTTGAATGAGGTAATCCCTCAGCCAGTGTTTCCCATACCACACAGCAGACACTGGGTGACCTGATTGAAATTCAAAACACAGATTAGATCATTGGGTCAAGCCAATATAGTGAGCAGAAAAAGGCCCCTAAGACTGAAATGTCACAAATCAGTCCTGTTTCTGCCATGGAGAAACGGCACAAATGGCACACGAGATTAGAACAAACACTATGCACTGGGAGAAAGTAGAACACCCCCCACCCCACACACACACCAACCCCAAACCCCCATCCGCCCAACAGCGCCACCACCCCGTGCCCTCACCCCACATTTCCCCAAAAGCAACTTTCTAAAGCCCTAACAAATCGCTCCATCTTTCACTCATTTAGGCCATCCAAATGCAGGGTCAATATCGTCACCTGGCAGCCAAATGCTAATGCGCTTAAGTGCATTTAAGCGGCTTTGTGCAATGAATAGGCCAAAGAAGAAGCTAGTGAGAAGGACAAGAGATACTCTCCTTGTCAAAAAGTTATTGTACCCAACCAAGCGAAGAATCTCTGATAGGCAGCAAATGCACATTGTATAGACATGTTTTACTTTCTGTTCAGAAGCTAAATTTCAGATACAACTCGCTAAAACATCCTTGAAAGACAGGTAACAGTTGAAATATTATGTGCCAAACATATTTTTCCAATGGAACTTTGATGCTTTGGGATTCTACAAGCATCAGGATCCTTTAATTCACCCAGGCAAGTCACTCACTTTGCAAATCCAAAAGTCAGTTAGGCAAAAATTCCTGGCCACTTCACAGTTACAGCCAAAGCCAAGAGCTTATACTGCTTATTGGCACCTAATGCATCAATATTTAAATCTCAGAAATAACCCCTCCATATATGTTCAAATTATTTTTATGATCCAGTTAGTAAATCTAGCCACAAATAAACATGGAGAAGTCCTAAACATTTAGCGTATACCTATGAAACACATGCAAATGAGCATTGATATTACAGATAATGACATATACATTTCTATCTGAGGAACAGTGCAGTGATGTCAGGACAGAATTGGACTACAGGTTTTGTATTCATGTTGGCAAAACGTGTAGCCAAGTGTCAGCACAGTAAAATAAGACAATTAGCTAATGCTGCATTAACTTTTGCTGAAAATGGCTTTTCCCAGAATGATGACATTTTAATTTTCTGGTTAATTTAAGTATTTTAGCTTCAGAGAAAGTAATTGTTTAAATTGCTGGTTTTAAATAGGGCCTATTGGAAGGGCAACAAAGGAGAGAAACTGAAGACACCTGATGCATTTTTGTGTTACATAAATATGCAAGATTAAAATTACAAGATAAAGTGATTCATTTAACTATTATCTCTATACAAATGAAAGCTGCGGAGTTAAGCAGATCATTGGTGTGGCCAGTCCTTTACTGCAAGTATAGTGGGGATAATGGTGAATACTGACATTTGATGGATTGATCTGTCCATAAGTTCACTGACTGACCAATCAGTGTGTCAGAGTGGTTGGAAGCTGCTGATTGCAGTGATTGATCACAGCTCTGCTACAGATGCTCTATGACAAACATCTCCCTCATCCAGCATAGCTTGAAGCCTCAACACTCACTCATCTCAGCATCTCTTTCACGAGATCTGCCCACCAAACACGGAAATAAGAACCCCATGCTGTCACTTAAGACCATCACAATGCAGTGATGTCTCCCTGTACTGCTTGCAGAGCCCAGGTGTTTGTGTACAATCTCTACACATATCCCTCTCTATAAACTTTCAAAGCTTCTGCCTCCTAAGCATATTACATTCAGACTTGGTCTTTCTGCTCACCTTAATGACATTACCACAGCTGATTTGAGAGCAATTGCCTCCATCTTTGATGACAATTAGAAAGAGAGAGGAAGACATGCAATAGGGAAATATCAACAGACAGCTGTCAGGAAAAGCAGTTGTAGTTCAGGGGACAGTAAGGATGTCTTCACTCCTCCTGGCTCTTTAATAGATCCTACAAAGTGACTTGACATTACATCTCTGCATTATGGGTCACAGATCAACACTGAGTGTTTGTAGAGGGCCAGAGGTCGGGGGGCTGGAATGAGAGGTTGCAGAGGAAGGCCTTAGCTTTGTGCATCAATGGAGGATAATCTCATGACTGTCGAAGGAGGAAGCAGCTGTTTAAAGGAGCACTCCATTCCAGCTGCTCTCCTTAGTAGAGAGGTTAAAGCAATCTGTCCCACTTCAAAGACCAAAGACACACACACCACCCAAGCCCTCTGTCCCCACTCCTTCCAACAGATGGAGGCGATCCACAGTGCCCAACTATACCACTGAGAAATCCATCCACAATATTTGAGTGGGAAATTCTCCTCAGTGAAGAATAGACTCTGATGGGATGTAGACAGAGAAGGGTCTTAAATCAAACATTTGGTCTCACACTGCAAAATACAACACTTCAAAAAACAAACAAATTAAAAAAAAGGGTATCTCTCATACTCATTTGCAGCTCTATATTTGCATTTTACCTCTCCATAAACCAGCTACACTACACTAGTGGCTTTGCACAATTGAGTTAAATTATCCCATTTTATCTCATACAAACTCTCTATTCATCCCCCCCAGTTCATACTCAATCTGAAATAAGCTGTTTGAGCTCCTGTCTCCTTTTAGGGACCTTCTCCTGAAAAGCCTACTTTTCTCTCATTAGCCAATTTGTGGAAGCCTGCTAAGGGGCAGCATTCCTGTACTTCATGGGGGAGATGTGCCTGGAGCAGATGAGCCTTCGGAGGCATTTACAAATACTCAAATATTATAGGTTAACCACATTTGTTTTTGTCAAATCTGCTCATATTGCCTCAAACAAATTCTTAGTTTGGTTAATACATGTCACACAAATTTACTGATTTGAAGACAGACAATACACTTGCAGTTTGGCTTCCAAATGTACCTTGAAAACTCACAGAAAATGATTTCAGCCATATTTTAGAAGCCAAAGATCAACATATCCACATATATAGGTGGAGCAGGAAAAATAGAATAAAAAAGAATAAAAACGCAGTAAAAACACCTAATAATTGTTCTTTGAGGTAACCTGAGTCAAAGAAAGTCTCATTTAAAATGACTACCATTAGTTTTTAGGAGCCTGATAGCAGAAGGAATGAAGACGCTACTCACATGTCACACTGGAGAGCAGTGTGCTTTTCAACACCAGTAGCAGACATTTGTGGCAAAAAAAAAATAGCTGTCAATGGACATTTTTATTTCGCTCTACCTCATTCCAGATAGAGGTGATTCAACACTATTGACTTAACTGTCATTCCCTGTCATATAATAGTCCATTGAGCTCATTTTGAACTCAGTGATTAAATCTCAATTAGCTAAGGGAAGCTGTATTAGACATAGCAAGACATAGTGGACAATGAGTTACCTGTTCATTCTTCATTATCAAAGGTAGCGACAAGGGCTGCCCTTTGTGTCAGCAAGGCCAGTGGCATTGTCAAAATGTGGCATTATTTTCTTACTGCCATGCAAAGTGTGGTTGCCAGCTAAGTTAAGGTTTGCCAGTGGGGCTGCCAGGTTCAGCATGAATTGTTTAGCACTCTGATCACTTTTCTTCCCTCACCACCGTTCATCATGCCCATCCCACACACATGATTGCGACATCTGCCAGAACAGGGTAGAAGGGAGCATCCAAAGTCAGCAACAACAAATTCAGCCTCGGCTTTGCTGCCAGCTATTACACAGAAAAGCCAGTAAATCAGGAGTGACTCTCTCCACCCAATCTGACTGGACTGAAGCCAGAGTTATTCGCTGTTCTCTTTCTTGGCTAATTTAATGCTTAAAAACATGAATTAATCATTGACAAACATAAAAGGATGGGGATTCAGCATGGAGGCGAAGTGAGTGGACATCCACAAAGTTAGCCATGTGACCCACTGGTCAACAACTGACCTTTGTAAACTGACCATGTATCAACCCTAAGAGCAAACTCCAAACCCTTCCTGTGAACTCACTGGGTTTTGAGAGAAAGTTTTCATGGCGGTGTGTGCGTC
>CAAKHG010043023.1:0-11299 GCA_901007715.1 Dactylopterus volitans | reverse complement strand
AGAACTGATTGCAGGGCTGTTGTATTATACTCTATGGTGGACACGCGGTGGTCGTAATGTTATGGCTGATTGGCGTATGTTACAAGTTATTGTACAAATTGTGCACATACTAAGATCTAAAATAAAACACAGTTATTGAAACTGGACACACAGGGAGCAAAACCTCGACTCAGATGTGCACAGCTGTAAACGCATTTCATGTTCAGCATGTTCACGCTCTCATCAGTTTGAGAGTATTGAGAATAAACGGTTTTCTTTTCCCTGCGTCCGCGTTCACAAATATCGCAGCTATGCATGGAAGTAGCAGTGCTGTTGTGTTTGTACTGAGCACGTCTCACCAGAAGAGCAGAAACGTCGGAGGTGTTTTAGATTTAGCACCTTGTTTATCTGGCGTTGGTGTGCAATGCTGAAATGCAAATGTTTTCATTTTTAGAAGGGTTCATGTCGTTTTGAGCGCAGCACTGCTTTTAACAGATTTGTGTAACATTGTCTTATTTGTCTGCTTTGGATTAAAGTACGTGTGTGTGTGTGTGTGTGTGTGTGTGTGTGTGTGTGTGTGTGTGTGTGTGTGTGTGTGTGTGTGTGTGTGTGTGTGTGTGTGTGTGTGTGTGTGCAGGTATGTGTTCGGACTCACCTACAAAACACCAGCAGCCGGTGTGATGGGCTCCCTCCTCAGCAGGGACTCGCTGCTTGAAAACCAAATTTTGCAGGTTCACTCCCACCACTCGTCGCATTTGTCTTGTTAATTCTTTCTGTTTACAGGTTTCCGTGTGGTTTTATTGCAGACAGGTGGGGAATTTGCTGCAGTTTAAGTTGGAGCATTCGTCAAATCACTGGAGGAGCATGTGTGTGTGAGTGTGTGTGTGTGTGGGGGGCTATTTCGTGAGCATTTGGATGTGCAGCCACTACTGGGAGCGGTTAGCGTCAGCAGCACACCGCCGCACTCACACCTCCAGTCCTTGACTTCCAGCCACCAGCTGCTCAGCACCGATTCCTGTACGTGGGGCTTCTTCTTCTTCAGCCTGGAATCACAAGAGATTTTTTTTTCCTGCAAAATAATATCCATGGAAACATCCCCAACTCCTGGAGCAGCATCTCCCAGCATCTCCCTCCCCAGAGTGACTCCATGAGCTCAGCGTGTTCCAAGCAGCAGCGCGTTCGCCACATATGGCCAAACGTTTCCACGGATTCATCGGCGTGGAAAGATGATCTGATCACGGACACGTAAGCGCACGAGCGTCACGGCACGCCGCGCAAACACAACAAAAAGCAAACGGCAGCATGTGAACATGAATGATTTGAGGATGCATTTTCAAGCGAATTCAAAAGAACGATGAACATGAGTTTGAATACTAAACTCTACCTGAAACTCTGCAGGATTATGCAAACGGCGCAAAAGGCTGCATTTCTTATCCGTCGCTCAAGGGCACTTTAAGTTGAAGGGGAAGAGAGGAAATAAAGAACAAACTGACTTAAATCAGCCCAAGACTGTCATCCTCTACAGTGCTGATGGTGAGGCACCAGCGCTCTGACAAAAGGCTTCCAGCTGTCTTACCACATCTCACAATTTGCGGAGCAGGTGAGCCCTCAGGACCCCGGCGCCGCGGCGCCGCGGAGCCGCGGAGCCGCTCCGACTCTCAGACGCTGGCGGCTTTGCTTGCCGGAGTAGCTCTTCATGTTCCACACGGATGTCTGCTCGGGGTTTTACAAGCGCCGGCTCCCTTCTCGCTCCCGCCGTCCACACCGGGCGAGCGGCGTGCCAGTCAGACGGGACGCGGGCTGGACCTCTTTTTCCGCTCCGCTGGACGCAGAGTCATGTTGACAAGCGTTTCCAGAAAGGCAAAAGAGCGTCTGTCCTTTGGAGGCGCAGCGGAGCTTGAAAGAACAACACAAACATATTGGAGTGCCACAGAAACAAGTCCCTCACGCAATTACTGAAGACGCAACGTGCTGCTCATGATAATCCAGAGAAAAAGTTTGGCCTCCTCATAGCCTCCTCTTATGGATCATCACCAGCTGACTGGGTCTGCTGCAGAATCCCCATGTCTGTATAGATGTGTATGCGCTCACCTACCACTTTATTAGGCACACCTGTTCAACTGCTCAGTCAAGAAAATATCTCATCAGCCAATCACATGGCCGCAAGATGATGCGTTCGGGCATGCAGGCGTGGTCAAGAGGATCTGCTGAAGTTCAAACCAGCATCAGGATGGAGAAGAAAGGTGGTTTAAGTGTCTCTGAAGGTGTCATGGTTGCTGTGTCCCAGCACAGTTCTCTGGGAGAAGATGCCTTGTTGATACCAGAGGTCAGAGGAGAATGGCCAGACTGGTTCCAGCTGATAGAAAGACGACAGTTACTCAATGAGCCATCATTACAGCCGAGGAAGCAGGAGAGCATCTCTGAAGCCACAACACCTCCAACCTTGAAGCAGATGATCCACAGCAGCAGAAGACCATACCAGCGTTAGGGTTAGGGTTCCACTTCTGTCAGCTCAGAACAGGAAACTGAGGCCAACATAGAAGATTTAGAAATGTTGCCGGGACTGTAGACTGCAACATCTGGATGGTCTGGTCAGAGTTTGGTGTAAATAACATGAAAGCCTGGATCCATCCTGTCTTGTATCATCGGTTCAGGCTGCTGCTGGTGGTGTGATGGCGGTGGGATATTTTCTTAGTACCACCTGAGCCTTGTTTAAAGGCCACAGCCGGCCTGAGTATTGCTGCTGAACATGTGCATCCTGTTACCACCACAGTGGACCATCTTCTGATGGATCCTTCAGCAGGATCATGCTCCATGTCACAAAGATCAAACTGGTTTTCTTGAACATGACGATGAGTTTAACTGGACTCAAACGGCCCCCACAGTCAGCAGGTCTCCATCCAGTAGGGACCTTTGAGACGTGGTGGAACAGGCCCACAAACCTGCAGCATCTGCTAATGATGTGATCATGTCAACATGGACCTCTGAGGACCTTATGGAAAGTAGGACATCAAGAATTAAGGCAGTTCTTGAGTGGGTCCAACGTGGTGTGAGCAAGGTGGAGCTGATAAAGCGATCAGTGAGTTTATGTTTGCATACATTATCGTGTTTTGGTATTTTCATCGGCTAAATAGGAAAAGCAAAGTAGCTAAGCTGTTTACATTTCACAATCCAAACATCAAGGATCAATAATCCTTTCATAACACTCCCAAATAGCTGTGTAGATTTGCATATAACAACATTTGGGTATATAGAATTATCTCTTGTAGCATGGATAATGTGGGCATTAAACTAATGCATGATGGGATAATATGGTTAGAAATCAGCAGTTACAGCCGAGTCTGACGGACCCTCACGGCTGGACTGATGGTCCCTCGGCACAGAGGAGCCCGAGCTGCCTCACGATGAGTGTCACAGCCCGAGTACGCGGCATTACTCAGCTGACTGTTTTCATTTTAACTCACCGCTGCAAATACATTTACGCTGCAGGAGCCGATCCGCCTTCGTTAACAGGTTATATTGAACTATCAACTTCATATGAGTTGTAGAGATCCTGAAGTCGGATCAATGGGGCCAAGTCAATAGAAGGCCAGTGATTTCCAGCGCTGCAGTCGCTCTGAGAGATTTACTGGCCCGTTTGCATGTGGAAAGGAACCAATGAGAACGTTTCAATTACAGACTGTTTTCCTGCCCGTCCCTTCTCAGCTGTTCAGATCATAAAGCCCACTTGGGATTCTAATAAGCAGCCGATGCCTGAGAGGTTCGCAGAGCAGGCGCCAATATTTAAGCTTTCAGCGGAACACGCTTCCATCATTGTTGCGTCTTATTGTTCTGCGGTAACTGGCTTTGGAGCGTTTGTTTTTGATCAGGAATGCTAAATGGCCTCTACACATTCAATTATCAGCAGCCTGCTGCGCCGGTCGATAGTCATCCTCTCATTAATGGCCCAGAACTGATTACCAAGGACAGAGAGAGAAATGGCAAAAAAAAAAAAAAAAAAGTTATTCATTGAAAGCTGATTAAATCCTCCCCGGTGGGACCAGAATCGCCCTGGAAACTTTCGCCTGTAGTGACGGTGTGCTGAGGCACGACAGCGATTTGGGAAACACGAGACAGTTTTTTTTTTTTCTTGCCACCGAAGCTGAAAAGTCATGTTGTTTTTCACAAACGGCGCAGCCGCACATATCTAATCCAGCGGAGATGTACATCTCTCGCGCTGAGGACTCTCCATCAAGGAACGCGGCTCGATTGAAACCCAGTGGAGCAAAAGAGGAGCGCAGCCTCTGATGAATACCAATGTCGCCGCGCAACATTTGTCTGGTTGTGTTTGTGCTTTTTTCAGCCGAACACGACGCCACAGAGGCCTTTTTGCTCTTTTTTTTTTGCAGTCAAGGCGGTGCAGGTCCCTCCTTTATGACTTGACACGAGGAGGAACCAGTGAAGTGAAGGACCTCCGTCGCCAGTGCCGAGACGAAGCGTTCACATGAAGACGTTTCGAGGGCTGAAACCCGCAAACAGCAGATTGTTCCTGCACTGGGCCTCTGGGACTGAGATTTCCCAGCAGCGCGGGATGGCCGGGATGCACACGAGTCAGTGTGACACGCATCCTCATATACGGTGGCACATTAAAGTCTGAGAAGTCACACTTATCTCTCCAATTTTATCTCCCTCTTAAAATCTGCAGCATGGCTTTGAGGTGTGGCGAGCGTCATGTTGCAGTGCCAGGCGGCGCTTTCAGGATGGGGAAAAGATAGCGGGTGCCATTGAGAATTGTTAAAACTGTATAATGGTTGAAAAGGTGCCTTTTACCTGCTCCCAGAACACTCACTTTAAAAAGCAGCTGTATCGACATGACAGAAATCAGAAATTAAACCAGGCAGCTAAATGTTCACTTTCAATGGACATTTATAGAATTGCCGATGAAACACGCTTGAAAAAAACCCAACAACGCTGATTTAAGTTTTTTTAAGCACTCCTTTCCTTCACAGAACGCGAGCGCCATCTTGTTTTTACAGCTGCACGGCTCACTTACGTACGCCTTAAAGCGGTATCGCCCTCCTCTGTTCCTCATCAAAGATCAACGTCCATCTACAGCTGCACCTTAAACTGCCGCCAAGTGGGACAAAGCTGATGTGGTTGGCTGCTGTCTTTCCTGGTTTGGCTATAATAAGCGCTCAACGATTGGCTTTCGGCAATAAGAGGCAGGATATGTGGCATTCAGCCGCCATTTCTGGCATTGCAGTTTCATGATGGATGGATGGATGGATGGATGGATGGATGGATGGATGGATGGATGGATGATTCAGCCGATCAGCAGTGTGTAAATAGGTGACTGGAGCCCAGGAGATGACGGCCTGAGCAAAGGCGCTGCAGGTGAGGGGTTAAGGACAAAAAGAGACGAAAAAGAATACTGACATGGTCAGATATTCACATAACAATAGCAAAGGTAAATATTTGCACCAAAGGTCGCACGCGAGGTCACACAAAGGTGCACTGGAGGTTTGAGTTAGAGGCCTTAGATATGGGTCATCCCAGCGTCATAAAGTGTGAATATCAAAGACTGCACCACATTTAACAGCTCTCCGGCTAAACTATTGTTTGTGCAACACACATGAACACCGTAGGTCACAGAGAATAGTAACACTAGTAGTGAATCGTGAAACCTTAGTGACGGTTGCGAAAGGTCACAGAGCAGCGGGGCAGCCGTAAACTTTGATAAACCAAGCGGGCTGTTGAGTTCTGTGGTGAAAAGATTTTCAAAAGAGAAGAATTCAGCACAAGATACAAAGTTACAGGACTGAAGGTGAAGTTTATCCTAAAGATCAGAGCCACCATATTAAAGCACATTAAAGAGCATTAGAGCCCCAGTTTAACTGGAGTTTAACCAGAGTTCAACCAGTTTAACCAGAGTTTGACCGGAGACCCCAAACAATAACCACAACAGTCCATTTTTTAGGAATGATGGCTTATTGTGAACCTCTGTATCCTTCCAGTGTTGGTATATGTGCTTATGAAATAAAACATCAAAACACCAGTGTGCCTCGCCACGCTCGTCCCCAGGGGAAGGGGTCTGGAGCCTGGGGAAGGGGTCTGGAGCCTGGGGAAGTGGTCTGGAGCTTGGGGAAGGGGTCTGCAGCCTGGGGAAGGGGTCTGCAGCCTGGGGAAGGGGTCTGGAGCCTGGGGAAGGGGTCTGTCGGCGAGAACCTGGTGGCCGGGCCTTCACCCATTAGGGTCTGGTCAGGTCCGGCCCGAGGCAGAGACATGGGTCTGTCCTCCAGCAGGCCCACCACCTGCAGGAGGAACCACATGGGTCTGGTGCCATGTGGACCGGACGGCGGGCCACTGCTGCTGACAAGCAGAGGAAGATGAGACAAGAAGAGAAGAAGCTTAAAGAAAAGAAAGAAAAGAAATACAGTTGTAAACACAAAAGTGAAATTCATCTCACTGCCAGTGTTTAGCTGTGAACTATTGTGATAAAAACAATTCTGCATCGATTCATTTGCAATCACGATGTTTCCCAGTTATCAGAGTAAAGGAGCAGGCGAGCAACACACCCACACATCTGCATCCCCAAAGGCAGGAACATTTACACCCTCAAAAAGTGTCCGACGAGACGATACACTCGACGACTACTTTCTTAGGGACAGTGTGCCAGCAAGGTTCCTCTAGTAAGAGGTCTTCTGCTGCTT
Organism: Dactylopterus volitans; assembly: GCA_901007715.1. Lineage (NCBI taxonomy): Eukaryota > Metazoa > Chordata > Actinopteri > Syngnathiformes > Dactylopteridae > Dactylopterus > Dactylopterus volitans. The sequence continues at coordinate 4,631 of CAAKHG010043023.1, read as the reverse complement.
TAGCCCATCTGCTTCAAGAGTAAGTGTTGACTGCACATCCACGAGGGGAATCTCCTGCTCCACTACTGGATTGAGAACTGGTGACTGTGGAGGCCGTTTGAGTCCAGTTAAACTCGTGGTTACATCGAAGAACGCAGTTTGATCTTTGTGACATGGAGCATTATCCTGCTGGAAGGAGACACCAGAGGATGGTCCACTGGTATTTACACCACATTCTGACCCTGCCATCCAGATGTTGCAGCATGACTCCAGACCCATCACACCTGGCAACGTTTCTCAATCTTCTACTGTCCAATTTTGGTGACGCCGTGAGAACTGTAGCCTCAGTTTTTCTGTTCTTAGCTGGCATCAGTGTCACCTGGTGTGGTCTTCTGCTGCCGTGGACCATCAGCTTCAAGGTTGGAGGTGTTGTGGGCTCAGAGATGCTCTCCTGCAGACCTCGGCTGTAACGACGGCTCACTGAGTAACTGTTGTCCTCCTATCAGCTGGAACGAGTCTGGCCATTCTCCTCTGACCTCTGACCTCTGGCATTAAACAAGGCATCTTCTCCCAGCGAACTGACCACCACCGCAGAACAAACAAGCTGCGGCTCCACTAAATTCCTTGATGTTCATCAACACTTCATGCTACCGGGATGCCACTGCGGGGGAGTTGTTGTGACAGCAGTAGCTGCTGCCTACACGGCGTCCGTGAACGCATCCTCTGCCCATCTCTTCGCCATACCGACGTGCCACTTTTGATTTGCATCAAGGCTTCTTTTAATGGGAGCTGTTGTAATCACCGCCTGTAGGCCCATGGCGTCTCTGGTTTAATCTTGGTTCCAAACTCCTCGAGCCGCAGGCTCACTTATGTGTCAGCCCCGCTTTCATCACAGAGGGGAAAACTCGACATGAAGGAATACCTTCAGACTACTGAAATATGTATGGCCAAACCCTGAAACTGACAAATGTGTGCAGTTTATGCTGGCTGAGTGGGTGACTCGGGTGCCTTGAATTTCAGAACAGCACAGCAGCACCGGCGTGCTACCATCCACAGTTGCTTTCACCTGCTAAAGAAAGGGAAAGAGATGTGTGACAGGGTTTACTGTCACAGCCCAGAAAAGCAACAGGGATGAACGCAGCCGTGCACTAACAAAGTATCTCAGGCTTTTGTTTCCCTCCTGTGTTTCAGCGCTTTGATGCAGCTCCCTGAGAACAGCGAGACGGAGCAGGTAGGTGTTGTTGCCCCGAGTGGAGCAACAAGCAAAGCGAACAGAGACGAAGCAGCGCGGGAAGACGGTCGTTATCTGTGTCAGTCCAGCCGAGGCTCTGCAAAGCAGATCAAGGTGAGGTCTTGTGAACAATGCAGCACCCCACACACACACGCACACACACGCTGTCGACACATGATAATATATCTGAGGGCTGTGTTCCAGATGATGATGATGATTTGATGATTTGATGACTGGCCCTCAGACGTTCTATTCCAGTCTAAACGATTCTAAATCGCAAATTTATTGAAAATGAATTGAACCTGGCCCGTCGCATTCAAACAGGCCTTCGGTGCTGCCGGACGCGCGCGAGCAAAAGCACCCACGAGGGATTTTTAATCTCCCGGGAATTTTTGCACCAGACAACTTAAAAGATTCAGGCTGTTGTGAACATACAAGGTTACGCGGGGCTGCACAGATTCCATTTGTGAGAGCCTCCGAGTCTCCCACTGCCATTTAGAACCTTCTTGGACACCATGACAAAGTGGAGGGGTGCAGCACTATTCATCTTCCAGCTGTGGCCAGGAGCCCCTGACACCCTGGCAGACAGAGGGAAATGAAAAGAGGGAGCAGCAGCCAATGGCGCTGTACTTTATCTGCCGAGAGACTTGGCTTATCCTCCAGCTGTGTGGGCACTGCCTTTGAATGCAAACAATGCGGCGGCTGAATGTAGGGCACCAGAGAAAAGAGGCTCGGATGGTTAAGACGCGCCTGCAAAAGCCGTGGTCCAACTTTCTCCGAAGAGGATTTAGAGGATGTGACGTCTCCAGACAAGACACATTTTTTTGATTAAGAACAACTTGTAAAAAAATTTTTTTTTTTTTTTTATGAGGAGAAACTCAGTTTATTGCAACTTGGGTCTTATTCTAATGACGGACACATTGTGAACAGGGCAAGAAACATGAGTTGTCAAGAAGCAAGGAAAGACTCGGCTCACCTCGTGGTTCCCAACATTTATGGCTGGTGAACCATTAAGAGGACAAATGATACTTTCTCAGGTTGTGCTTAAGCCCAGTGTGTCGTCTGATGTCTGCGTGCATAAAAGATCCATTAAGTTGAAAAATCCCACCGTCGTGGTAAAATGAGTTTCTCCCTCCCTCAGAAGACGCTTCAACCGAAGCTCCTGAAACGCCCGCATGGTTATTTTTCCCTTACTTCCTGTTGCGTTGCTGCATCACCCAGTAACGGGAGGAGGGGCGTCGTTGGCCTGAGCACGCCGAGTGGCCTGAGCACGCCGAGTGGCCTGAGCACGCCGAGTGGCCTGAGCACGCCGAGTGGCCTGAGCACGCTCAATAACAACGGCAGGTGGAAGCGAGAGCAGAGGCCGGGAGGAGTCAGCTGGCGACCATGTTGAGGAGGAGACGCTGCATCCTGAACTGCGAAGCGAAGCAGCTCTGTATTCACTCCCTGAGGACCAGGAGGAGCCGAGGAACCAGTGGGGGAAATTTATTTTTAACACTTTTCCACAACAGCTCCACCCCGACCTTCATTTATCCGTTTGAAACCAGGGAGCTCTGTGACGGGGCCACAGTTTGCTGCAGGGTTTTCAAAACGCTTAATTCCAGACAGTTTGGCAGTTCCTACTTTGTACGGCACATGTGGAGATGAAGGAGGATCACACGGTCCAAACGCTTTATCGGGTTTGGTTTGGTTTGAAACAAAAAAGGTGGCGAGTAAATAGCAGTTTTCATCCGCCTGTTTTAAATTTCAAGTGCAGTTGCCCCAAAAATAAAAAGAATCTCAAAATACATACAAGTATTTACACTTGGCCAAGGTGGGAAAGTCGGATTATCAGTTTAAAGTGAGATGGAATGAGGTGATCAGCCACAAGATCAAAACCAATGCATGTTCACCCAATATTTTGGTCACCCGAATGCATGAGCGGGATGACCAAAATATTAGGGACACCTCTCAGTGTAACCTACTACAGTTCAACAGCATCACAAACCACAGTCCCAATAACAATCAATCAAGTATGTCAACATCTCTCTCACACACAAAACTCCCCCTGAAATCAGCACAGTTATTCTGTGGTGAACACGCAGTGGTCATAATGTTATGGCTGATCGGTGTACAAGAACGATGGAGCTGCAGCTGCAGCTTTCGCCGTTCCCACTGTTCATCTTGTCAGTTGACACTCTGAGAGCCACATAAAGGTGGTGGATGCAAAGCGACTGAATTTTTTTTGTGCATATTTTTGAGCAAATTTGTTATTTGCGTTAACGGGGCCGCTGACGCAGTTAACACCTTTAAAACTCTCACATAGATGCACATCTGTATCAGGAAAAAGCCATAAAGTGTTAAGATTATTGTCTCCCCTCCTCCCCAAGATCAATGAGGAACTTGTCATAATCCAGGATGTAACGAACTGGAATTATCCCTTCAGACGGCAGAGCAGAAATGTCACCATCACAATAGCTGCGTTATCGCTGCTCCACAACGCACTCACAGTGCTAAAGTCGCATCTGTCACACAGAAATTCATATTTTAATATCCTTCAGCCAAAGACAAGACCGTATTTCCTCCACAGCGGGAGAAGCCGGCAGGTGAGCTCCGTCCTCCACAGACTTCTTATAATAAGTCACATTTATTAGCCACACTCAATCATTTCTGCGGTCAAAGCCAGACTCACAAGGAACATTTCTGATGATCTTTCTGATTTTCCGCAGTAATTTAAAATCAGTCTACGCAAGAGCTGCTGAAATGATGAGCAGTAATTTAATCTCTGCTCCTGAAATTGCACTTTGGAAAGCGACAGCGAGAAGCGGCGCAGGGACGCGTCACAGCGGCGTAGCCCCGCATGGATGAACGACTCAAACTCACTGCTCTGCTGTAATCAGATGCTGTTTGTTATCACAACATAAAGACCTGCTGACGGACCTCGGCTCTGCCACGCTTTTGCTTGTAAAAAGTGTTTACGGAGCGTTTCGGTGTCCGTTCACCCACTGGACCGAAAGTTCCTGGCGTTGGTGCAGTGGGAAGATTCACCCAGTGAACGTGGTGAGGGACATAATCCAATAATAATAAATTCATTCATAACAATGAATTTATTTATAGAATGATTTCCATCAAAGTGCTTTACAAAAGTTAAACAGTTAAAAATATATATATATATATATATATATATATATATATATATATATATATATATATATATATATATATATATATATATATATATATATATATATATATATATATATATATATATATATATATATATATTAGCAAATTTCTAATATATATATATTAGAAATTTGCTAAAAAATTTATTGGAGGTACAATATGCATTATTCAGGAGGATCTTTGAGCAGATATGAAGTATAATATCCATAACTGTTTTCAATAAGGCCTAATCACCTCCGACGAAGGATCATTGTGT
>CAAKHG010043022.1:0-12356 GCA_901007715.1 Dactylopterus volitans | reverse complement strand
AATGAGGGCTTAGTCAGAAAATGGCCAACTGTCAGGCAAAGTCACGCAGCTGGTCCCATCTACTCCCATGTTATCTCGGGAGGATCTTTCTCAGAGATCAGCAAAGAATCACTCTTTTTTCTCTCGCGTTTCTGGCCAAATTATGGGCTCTACAGACATGAAAATAACATTGACAGATTCTTCAGAGTCTTGGGATGCTTACGGTCGACTCCGTTTCCTCATACCTATCACGGTTTTGGCACAATCGCAGCAGATTCGGACCCTCCTCTCACCCAGAAATCCTGCTCTTAATAACTGTCACTGCTGTGTGAGGCTCCGTCGCCATGGAAACAACGCAGCTGTTAATACTAACAGACTGCAGGATCTCCTGATGAGACAGAAGAAAGTTCCTGAACAAACTGCCGTCACACACACACACACACACACACGCTCTCTCTCTCTCTCTCTCTCTCTCTCTCTCTCCCTCTCTCTCTCGCTCAGCGTTTTCCATACCCAGTTTTGAGGCTGACGAGTGCGTCCTGGACTCCGGTCTGGTGGTACTTCACCATGTACTGGTGCATTGCCGGGTAGTTCTTCCTAATGTTCCTCTCCGTGGATCCGTTTGGAACCGTGCCGAAGCGGAACGGTGGCGAGTAGGCGTACGGGTTCTGAAACTGTGGAGGATGGAGGAAAAAAAAAAAAAAAAGAGGAAAATGGAGGCAACATTAAATATTCAACACAAACACGACAGATAAACAACATGTATTTCCATTTGTGTGAGTGTGTGTGTGTTTTTTGTTTTTGTTTTTCTCTGGCGGTGCTTCTGATAAGTTTCACAGGTTAATTATGAATTAGAAAAAAAAAACATTCACACTGACAAGAGCCCTGATTTTGGGATCAAGGAATGGATTCAAAATGTCACCATCGACTGCAGGCGTGTTTAGAACAGACGCCATGTTGGCGTGGGCACGCCAGACGAGGTCGTTACGCAGCCATATTGACAGACACATTTTACCGTGCGTTGATTGACACGTGCGTTTAAGTTGCAGCCGACAGAAACCCAAGAGTCACTCAGTGAACCATCATTGCAGCCTGCAGGTGGCGCTGTGAAAACCGTGGAAGCGTTGAACAGGAACGCTACAAACGCCGGGTCGCAAAACGAGGCTGCAATTAAAAGTGGACAAACTCATCGCTGGCAGTTGCTAAATCTCTTTCCGCTTCATCGCTGCCCCTCTGCTAGTTTTACTGGGACCAACTCAGTAATCACCAGATATAAATAAAAATGCATTGCTCGACGCGCAGCCTTTAACGCCCCTTTTATTTTTAGGTTTCCATTTGCCTCGTTGTTTATTAATGTGGTTCATGTGCTCGCGTTGTCAGGGACCATATAGGATTTTAAACTCTTGCAGGTTTTTGCTGATAAGATTTTATTTCTCTGCTTCCACTCCTCCTCTCAGCGTCTCTCTCTCACGCCTCCTCTTCCTCAGTCTAAATGCCGGCCCACATTCAGGTTCTGTTTGCCAGCCGCAGCGCCGCTATCGAGGTTAGCAGCTTACACAGGTGGAGCAACACAGCTGCGATGCAGGTGTTTCTCCAAACAACACTTCAAACTATGCTTGTGGCTACGATGGTGGTAACTATGTTGGTAGTAGCTACAATGTTGGTAACTACGTGGGTGACAACTACAATGTTGGTAACTACGTTGGTGGTAAATACAACGGTAGAGACTATGTAGGTGTACTATATTGGTGGGATATGTCTATTTCTGTGGTAACTGCGTTGGTGGTACCAGCAATGGTGGTAATTACAATGTTGGGACCTACGTTGGTGGTAACTACATTGGTTGCAACTAAGTTGGTGGTAACTACGTTGGTATAAAGTATATCGGTGGTAACTATGGCGGTGGGAACTATGTCTTTGATAACTACATTGGCATAAAAACGTTGTAACTACAATGTTTGTAACTAAGTTGGTGGAAACTACAATGTTGGTAACTACGGTGTTACAATGTATATCAAACAATACGTGTTTTGTATATCTGAATGTACTCACAAGGAAGATATAAAAACAAACAACATTATTATATTCATCCACCATTTGTTTGAATAAATTTGTATTATACGGTAAACAATTTTGAATTATTTAATGCTTCTGTTCAAACGTAAATGTCAAGCACCTTGAAAAAAATTAATCAATAATCCGTTTTCCCTTTACATGTAAATTATTTCTTGTATGTAAATTATTTCATACATGTAAATTATTTCTCTGCCTATTCAAAAGAGGATAAACAAGGTTTGACAGTTTCAGGGAAAATACTCATATTTCAGAAGTTAGTTTAGCAATGAATCGCAGCTCGCTAGCTCAGCGCTAACAGCCGCCATCGTGTGCTTGTCGCTGGGGAAACAACAGACAAAGATTTGATTGCAGGTTATTAAACGGGTTCAGCCGAGTAATATTTCATGACGTTATCATAATGTAAGCTTGTGTTTAGCGTCGCTTTGATTCCGTTGGAACATTATGAGCAGTTATGTTGTGTTCGGCGTCTTTGTGATTGTCAAACATCTGTAAAACTGCTTCCTTGATTGCCACAGTCACAGTCAATTGTTTATGTGAACTAGTTACATAATAAATGAGTCGACATGTGAATATTTACAGCCCAATTATTCCTCCCTGTACAGTGTGTACAAAAACACGCGTGTAGGTACGGGGGAACGAGATGGCAAGTTCAGTCAGACAGGATTTAACAGTCCAGAGCTTAACTGGGATTTATAGCTGCTATTAGCATTTATTATTTTATTTCTTCTTACTACAAAGCATTTTTCACCGAGTTTCAGTTTTCATCTCCCGGTTTTGTCCAATCGTCTGTTTGTCAGCAGGATTATGCAAAAACTCGGGGGTCAAGCAGGAACCCGTCCTCTTACCCTTGACTTCCCGTTTTATTTTGAAATGCAAACTGGGCTTTTGGGCGATATGAACATTTCCCGTCATAATTATCCTCAGCAAAAATATTCTTTTTAATAATCATACTGGATTCACAAATCCTGAGAAGAAACAAATATTTTTGTGTCATAATATTCTTTTTCTTCTGAGCTTTCTTTTTAGGCGAAAATCAAACATTGTCATAAACCAAAAACGTCCCTCTGAAGGAAAAACAGAATACATATATTTTCCTCCTTCATGCCACTCCAATATTTTTTAAATCTGCAAATGAATGCAGGACCATCAGTCAATGGAATTCAGTTTGATAACTGAAGCCTGAAAATTTAAATTCAACACAATGTTATTACCGTATTTTTTTATTCCAATATGAATTAATATCGTATATCCTTCCATCCCGAATACTTGCTCCTTTTCTCATCTCAGGTCCTCAAATTTGGTCAAGAGTGTCTCGATGTCCTCGATCTTCATGTCCTCGATCTTCATGTCCTCGATCTTCATGTCCTCGATCTTCACGTCCTCCAGCTCCATGTCCCTGATCTTCATGTCCTCCACCTTCATGTCCTCGGGCTCCATGTCTTACATTCAGTTGTTTCTCCCAATTTATCATCTCCGCCTCATTTCTCTGGAGGTTTTTATTCTTATTCCTGAATATTATTAAATCAGCTGCAGTTTCCATCTGAGGGTCCATTTCCTGTTTGGCTTCCTGCAGTTATTTCACCGATGCTCCTTCTCTTCAACCTCCATTTGCTGTTCTCTCCAAAGCGAATATACAAACATATTTAATTTAGTACATTCCCCACAAATAAAAGTGAGGAGATATGTAGCTGCTATCATCTTTACCTTTTTAAAATAATGGTGGTGAGTTTGAAATGAATCCCAGCAGAGTTATTAAAAGCTTTGTGGCTCAGTGTTTGCACATTATTACCGTGAATTATTTTAATAGAGAGGCAGCAATAATCCTTTTTGAGCTCCCAGATTGTTAACTCTGAGTACAAAATAACACACTGTAACAATAACACACCGTAACAATGACGCACTGTAACAATGACGCACTGTAACAATAACACAATGTAACAATAACACGCCGTAAAAATAACGCATTGTAACAATAACACACTGTCACAAAAACACACTGTAACAATAACGCACTGTAACAATAACACACTGTAACAATAACACACTGTAACAATAACGCACTGTAACAATAACACACCGTAACAATAACAGTAATTGTGGATCAGTTATCATTTGCAGTCTGTGTTGTGAACTGAAGCATTCGAGATATTGATGTGTCCTGTATCTGCCTGTACATGCGCGTCTCTCTGGTGTAACCAGGTCAGGGTTGATATGTCACTCTGCGCGTGTGTGTGTGTGTGTGTGTGTTGGTGGTGATGTCAGGTGTTGTGGGTGTGTGTGTCAGCATCACAAGCAGCAGCCCCGCTGGAGATGAAGCTCCTCCCTATTGTCTCTCCTTAGCTTATCATTTACCGTCCTTGAGGGGTTGCGGTGTAAAAAAGGTCAAAGGTCAGCGCAGCCAGCTGACGCGAGAGGCGCGAACCTCCGACGGCAAACTCAGACCCGAATAAAACTACAGCAATAAAACGACCCGAATAAAACTACCCCCCCGTCCTGATCTATAACTCCCAGCCCAGAGCAGAGCTGCAGTCGGTGGATGCAGAGATGATGCAAACGTGCAGCAGCTAAGTGGCTGCGCATCTCGCTACCCTCTGTGCTCCTTTATGATGCAAATTCTCCTTCAAAGTAACATAACAAAAGTCAAATAATAAATCAAATAATTACATTAACCCTCTGATGCATAAGTGGGTCAGCGACCCCGCGAGGTTGTTTCCTTGCAATTTCTTCATAATGAAGTTATTATTTTTCAAATTCCGGGTATTCCTCAAAAATGATGACATTTAAAATTTTAATTAACCTTTTATACATTTCAAGAAATTGTAATTTTTCTATTACTTACCCAAGCGTCCAAAAGTGGGTCAAAAATGACCCATGTTAGAATCAATGCGTTTTTTTTGCTATTTTTGTAAGGGAAAAAAAATCATTTATTGTTGTGTTTTCTATTGTAAAGACGCGACTTTTCCTTCATTGATATAAAAGCCAAGAATGTAAAGATGAAATATGATGATGAGGAACAAAGTGTTTCTCCACGTCCGTTCGTCTCACGTTGGCCCACAGCTACGTTACTATAGTGCACATTAGTATACAATAGATTAGCATAGATTATATTATATTTATTTATTCAATTTTATTATGAATAATTGAACAGCGGTTAACGAGGTGACGAGGGAGGGTGTGTGTGGGTGGGTTACTTACTCAGTCATTTTTGGGAGAAGTGACTAATAACTATAACTAATTACATATTTAAAGTAACCCGTTCATAGAGCAGAAGCAGCAACGGCAAAACATACAAACGAGCTCTTACTTTCATCGGAGGCCGGGACTTTTGATTGGATGAAGCTGGTCTGAAAGTTTGATTTCTCAGGTCGATTTCTCTTTGAACAAGTTAATAATTAATCATGAATTCTGCACTCAGGCAAAGGTTTTGTTCCACAAGGTTCAGTGCTTGGAACCATCTTATTTGCCTTCTATGTGCTTCCTATAGGTCAGAGGTGTTCAGCTGGGATATAAGGAGGTCCAGTTAGAGAACATTTCCTGAAGCAAAAGTTGTAAGCTCATCATGTTTCGCTACTTAGTGCGACATATGTTTAAGTAGCCTGGTAGTTGTATCAACATCTGCATGTGATCGATACCTGACTGTCAAATCAAATGAATTCAAAAACAATGAGACGATATTCATTGTGCTGCATGCATGAGTGCCAACATGCGTGATGTTCTCTCACTTACTGAATAAAAGTAGGGCTGCGTTTCAAAATAAGACAAAATAAATCAAATGGGAAAGTTGTTTAGCTTAACTTCAGGGAAATTAAATGAAGGGAGCAAAATGGATCTTTTTCATCATTGTGGGTATGCTTATTTTTAACAACACTCAATTTTCACTGTTCATCTTCTTTTTCTTTTTTTTTAGACCGTGTGTTCCTTATTTTTCTTCACTGTAGAGTTGCAACGTTGGAATGCACAGACTCAGTTGGCTGAGTGGTGACACGTGGGGCCTCTTAACCCGCGTGTGATTGGTCTGTGCGTTTCCTCATCTGCTAAACCAATAAAGACTACAAAAGCTGCATCGGTTATAACAGAAGCTCTCGGTCATTAGTTGACATGATGAGAAAAAACTCTATAAACTTCAAATGTTTTGCGGATGATACCCAATTATATTCATCAAACTAAACTAAAGATCTGAAGCTGCTACACTCGGGCAGAACTGAAGTTACTGTACTTAAACACACCAGAGAGGCGTTATCCAATAAGCGTCCACAGTGAATACATGAAACAAATGTTTTTCATCAATGCAATATCACTAAAATCACAAGCATCCCAGTAGATGCACGTTCAAAAATGTAATTTAATCCAGACACAAACATAATCGTGTGAATGGAAAGTGTGAAGTTGCTTTGGAGGAAATTGCTCCGCAGCTGCAGCCGTCACAACCTGGACAGAAACCAGTCAACTAGAAGCCACGACGGGGCAGCCATGCTGCTGTGTGTGCGGGCGCGTGCGCGCACGTGTGTGTGTGTGTGTGTGTGTGTGTGCGTGCATGCTTGCACATCACAAAGAACCTGACACGCCGAGAGGATAACGTCTGCCTGGCTGACGTCTCTCTGCTCCCCGGTGGTCCTAAAAACCAGTGAAAGCTTTTTGGAGGAGCGGCCGGGCGTCGCCTCGGCGGCGGCGGCAGCAGCAGCGGCGGCGGCGGCGTTCCTTCGCCGTGCGGCAGGTCACCGGTGGTTCAGTGTTCAGTCTGGCTCAGCAAATCTGTCTAAATGGCCATTTACCCTCTTTGTCTCGCTCCCATCTGGGCCGACCCTCGCTGTCCTCTCGGCTTTGCGCGCTCGCTCCTCACGCCTTCCTCGCCTTCCCCTCCTCTTACCTCACCCGTCAACCTGGCCCACATCTGTCCGCCGCTTGTCTTCCACCATCTTGTGTGTCTCGGCCTCTTGTTATTCCTCGGTTGCCCTCCTGCCAGCCCCCCCACGCCCCCTTCCATCCTCCACCTCGTCCTCTGTATGTTGTCAAAACCCTCAACATCAGTCTCGGATGATCTCCTCGCACACGTCTTCTCCCTTACTTGTTTTCTTTTGTGCTCCTCGTTCTCTGCCTCCACTCGACCTTCTCTTCCTCCCGCATGGCGACCTGATTCACCTCTCAGATATTAACCTGTGGTATTTTTATATTGGTGAACAGCTAATACTTTGGTCACCCTGATGCATGTGGGGGGGTGACCAGAATATTCGTGACACCTCTCAGTATAACCCAGCACAGTTTAACAATATTTATACACATACAGTGTGTATATATTTATACATATATATGACCACTGCATGTTTACTGTAATATTGAGTCTGTTTTAGAGAGCATTGTGATGCTGCTGAACTGTACTGGGTCACCCTAATGCATGAGTAGGATGACCAAAATATAAAGCAGTAATGTTCATCAGCATCACAATAACAATCATTCAAACATGTCAACACCTCTCTCACACACATTCAATCACAATCCAACATAAAACTCCTCCTGAAGGGAGAACTGATTGCAGGGCTGTTGTATTATACTCTATGGTGGACATGCGGTGGTCATAATGTTATGGCTGGCTGTTGTATAACACACTTTATTGCGCTCACGTTAAATGGCTGTAAATTCATCAACCTGTAACTGACGAGCACGACTCTGTCAAAGCCTCCCGGTCGACCGAGCAGAGCTAGCAGCTAGCGGCTAACTAACTAAGCTAAGCTTTGGAGGAAACAAAAACACAGCAGAGGAAGACATAAAAGAAAGTACTAAAACAACCATCATAGCAAAGAACACTGAGAACGCTCACACCTAAAATAAAAGGTTCATTTTAATACTTCATAATAAATTATGTCGGATTTACGAGTCACGGAGCAGAAGCCATCACTTTCCTCATCCCACCGTGACCAACCGTCTTGCATGTGACGGGCTTGAACTATTCATTGTCATGGCAGCAGCTGGCTCCTGCAGTTTCATGACATTTTGCTTGCAGGTGCAAACTTTTGCCACAAATTTGCGCATGTTTTTTATGTTATGTTGTTGGTAACTGGCCGAGGTGGAAGAACCGAGTCGACCAGTGAAATACGGCATGTTTATGATGCGTGTCTGTGTCTCCTGGTGTGGAAAAACACTCCACACATTCAGTCATCAACTAGAGTTCCTTTACCTTGTTGTCGGACAGCCCGGTGACCTGGTCCACAAACTCCTCCTGGATCATGAAGGCAGCCAGGTTGGCAGTGTAGGAGGCGAGGAAGATGACGGCGAAGAAGGCCCACACGGATACGATGAACTTGCTGGTGGTTCCTTTAGGGTTCTGCACCGGGACGGAGTTGTTGAAGACGAGACCCCAGAGAAGCCACACGGCTTTGCCCATAGTGAAGGACGGACCATGGGGGTCTGGGCAGGAGGAGCAGGAGTATTCAGAATACATAATATCGGTGTGTGTGTGTGTGTGTGTGTGTGTGTGTGTGTGTGTGCGCGCGCGCGTGTGTGAGCGCTCACCTTTGCCCTGTGCCAGGTTCCTGTTGAATCCCAGAGGACTGATGTACTCAAACATGAAAACAGCCATTGCAGTCACCAGCAGGAGCATCACAAACATCATCACCCACACTGATGCGCTGAATGGCTCTGCAGCGGGAAAAGAGACACACACGAGAGGGCCGGGATTAAGTTTGAACACACACACACACACACACACGTGTTATTCGTTCTCATGCATCGCTTTTCCTGATTCACATTCACCTTTCCGTCCCTCCGCAAACTAAATAAATCAATCACGGAATCATGGAAACACTGGGAGGAACAAGCTGACTGCTGCATGTTCACACGCCATCCCACCACCCCCGTCCCTGCGCGCTCACACACACGCGCGCGCACACACACACACACACACATATACACGCTTGCATATACACGTACGCACTTCCTGTTTGACAGTGTGAGGAGGCGTGCGAGTACAGGAAGCCCTGGTGTCAGCAGTCCTGTCCACCCTCTGAGCTCACAGCACTGCTGCAGAGATTAAACCCTGCTTTAATGTATGGGAGAGCATGTGTGTGTGTGTGTGTGTGTGTGTTTGTGTGTGTGTGTGTAAGCTGGCCAACAGCCATTGTGGGGTATTCCTGTTAAGCCCTTTTAATTGCTACTTTCATGGCAACATGCTGCATACATGTCAGTGTGTGTCACCGTGTGTGTATGCATGTGTATGTGTGTGTGTGTGTGTGTATGCGTGTGTGTATGCGTGTGTATGCATGTGTATGCGTGTGTGTCAAGCGGACGGGACCCCGGCAGCCGTACGCGGACACTCACGATCACGGAGGTTAAAATCCTGATGTTAAAGTTTGAGGCTTTAACGCAGGAAGTGGGAGGAGCTAAATCCCTCTGAGCATTGACAAGAAGTCTCACACACACACACACACGCACACGCACACAGAAAACGACTGAAATCAGTCAAATCGTGGGTGACGCTCACCTAGAAAGGCTGAAGGGGACACGGTTCCGTTGCTACGGGAGACCATGACGCTGATCCCGGTTTCCACGAACGGGACGGAGAAATCGATGACCTCAGAACGCTCCTCATTGATCGTCAGAGATCCGACGGCCATGACGGCTTTCTTATAGACCACCTGTGGGGAGGGAGGGGAAGGATGGAACGATGGAAGGACGGGTGGATGGATGAGGGAGGGAAAGAGGGGTTAGAGAGAGAGAAATGGAAGAAGAAGAAAATAAAAAAAAATGCCTTATTAGTTCAGTTCCTGTTCAAAACATATTTGTTAGAGAGGCCGGCCTGTGATTGGTCATAAAATAAGAAAATATTTATGCAACAAGCAGATAGGAAAATGGTGAAATCAGCTGCAGCAACAAGTGGTACCCTCGCCCCGCCCGCTCCCTCCCGCTCGCCCCCTCCCCGCCCCCTCCACTCCCCCTCCCCGCACCCTCCCCGCCGCCGCCTCCAGTGCACTCGCCACATTTGATGAAGGTCAGGTGGGCGGAGCTCCAGATATCAGACAGGCAGGCAAGGATTCCTTGATTTTTTTATACGATATCGTTCAATAACTGTAGCATTCACTGGTTTTAATGGGATCAATATCATAAGAGTCTCCAGTCCAACTTAACGAGCTGAATTTCATTACTGTGGTTCAAAAATTCTTCTTCCCCGTGTGGTAAAGAATATATGACATAAAAAAATTAGGATTAATAACACATTCTGCGAATGAATCCTTCATGATAAAACAGCCAAAAGATTCATGGCAAGTTTCATCTGAATCCTAATCTTCATAACCGATGTGCAAGTAGGAGCCACTGCTCAGTCATGTAAGATGGATTTCATCTGTTATTTTATCCACCCATCAGCCATAAGAGTTTTATGTTGGATTGTGATTGAATGTGTGTGAGAGAGGTGTTGACATGTTTGAATGATTGTTAGTGGGGCTGTAGTTTGTGACGCTGTTGGACTGTGCTGGGTTACACTGGGAGGGGTCCCTAATATTCTGGTTGTCATACTCATATGCATCAGGGTGACCAAACTATTAGACCCCTCTCAGTGTAACCCAGCACAGTTTCATAGTATCACCGTAACAGTCATTCAAATATGCCAACACCTCTCTCAAACACATTCGATAAAAATCGTAAACATGCATTGGTCATATTTAATATACAATAGGTTATTATACTGTATAATACCTATTGTATATTAATGTATAGCAATATATAGTCCTCTTCCAAAGGCCTGGGAGTCTGAGGGTTCTGTGTAGTATCTTAGCCGCTCGTAAGAAATAAATACATATACATTTGTAATATATATATATATATATATATATATATATACCGTATACCTATATATGCAGTAATAAAGTCTCAATATGGACTCGGGGTCCTGGCGGCGGGACTGTGAGACGCTCTGCCGGCTCAGGCCTGTTTACCTCCTGAGTGTTTACAGTCGCCGGAGCGTCGCTGAGTCAACACTGGAGGCCTCGGCCTCCCCCACACAAACGCTTCCGCCCGGGCTCGGCCCGACTCGGCTCGGCTCGGCGCCGATAAACTGGGCTCCCTGTACGGACTTCGGGTTGGACTGAGCGGCTCACTAAAGTGATCCGGTTCACCGGTGCGGCAGTAAGAACCGTGGCGCATCAGTCGTGAGGCGCTAACGCCGCGCTCCCTCGCTGCTTCCCGCATCGCTGCTCCACAGTGAGGTTCACTCCCAGCAAACGCGCCGGTACGGATGTGCAGCATCATAAGTGTGCGCAGCCAGTGCATATTAAATCTAATTTAGAAGATATTGGTTTAAAAGATTACCATAATAATAATAATAATCCTCGCAGTTGCTGCTAATCTCCATGAATCTGTCCGCTCATAATTAGTACCATGTAAACGTCACCTGACGTTTATGGTGGGCTTAAAGGCCGTCGGTGGGAGGGGCTAATGATCACAGTTATGACTGCACGCATGATTTCTGATATCACGCGCACACACACACACACACACACACACCCGCAGTCCTCTTACCTCTCCCACCATCCCATTCCAGACGTTGTTGATCTTCTTTCCATGTTTGCCATTGGTTACCAGGTACAGGTCATAGGTGAACTTGACATATTTGGCGATCTTCTTCAGGATGTCGATGCAGAAGCCTTTGCAGCACTTCTTGATGTAGGTGCCGCCGGCCTCCGTCGTGTTGCTGCACGCACACAAACACGCACGCACACACAGACACACACGCAGAAATCATCAGCACATCGGTTTAAAACCACAGCGGCTTCGACATCATTTTCAGAGATTTTTACGAGCATTTAAATGTTTGCTTATTGGTTTTCAACTGAAACCCCACTTTCATAAACCTCAGTTGGCTTCCTCTTTCATCCTACTTGTTAAATTCATATGAAAACACTTATGAATTATCAAGCTGGGAACTTTTCACCTTTCACATCAACTTCTTTGACTCGGGAATGAGAAGAAGAAGAAGAAGAAAAAAAAAACGCTGCTTGTCTGCTTCAATACAGAAAAGGAGGTTGATGACGGCACTGCGTCATCAGGCTTTGCACCATCTGTGTGTCTGAATCTGAGAGCAGGAGAGTTCACTCAAACACACACACACACACACACACGCACGCACACACACACACGAACGCGCGCACACGCAAGTGCGCATCAACGTTCAGCCACCTGGGACCCTCATTTAACTTTTAGATGTGTGCTAATTAGGACACGATAACCTCTTAACTTTAGTTTAACAACAACAACCTGAATACACACACACACACACACACACACACACACACACACACACACACACAATGGAA
>CAAKHG010043021.1:0-12500 GCA_901007715.1 Dactylopterus volitans | reverse complement strand
TGCATGGAGGGGGTGGGAGGAGGGGGAGGGGGCGTGGCCTAAAGGTCCGTTCATGCACGCTTTATGTACGTAAATATATTTTTACGTTTCAAATGCATCCTCCACATGCTGCTTCACGTTGGCGTGGTTGTTAAGCAACGCATCCACTAGAGGGCAGTGCAGAGTTCCGCTGCCCCTTCGGTGCCTCCCAACTCACGTCCAAGCCCCTCCCCCTGTTCCTCGGGAGTTCTCTGTCCCTCTGCTGGCGAGGTAACACGATGTGGTTAAAATTCCCATAATTCCATCCACATTCACGCAGCCTCTTTTCAAAAAGTTCTGTGGTCTTCTTTGTCCCCTTGGCTGGTCGCACTTGAGCTTAAACTGCGCAATGCTGCCCCCCACCTTTGCCGGTGGTACTGCTCCGCTTGGATCCGCGTCCGCAGGCTCTCTGAGAACGAACCGGAATACGCAGGAAATCAGTGCAGAGAGCAGACAGGAAGCTCCGCCCACATGCGTATGCATATTTAACGTTGAGCATAAATGAGCCTTAAAGGGGGATTTGGAGAAGACGAGAGAGCAGGACTGATGTTTGCGTCTCCTTGAGCTTCACTTTCCTTTACTTTTGCCAACTTTTTTCCCTGCCTGACTTGTTTTGTCTCCAGTTCCTCGTCAGTTATTTTCCCTCCTTTTGTCCTTCCTCAGCTTCCGTCCTTCTTCCTTTTCTTCCACATCAGCCGCATCAATCCCACCTCTTTCCCCCCGCCGCTGATAATCGTGGCTCTCTGCTGCCGCGATTGCTGTTTGCACAGCTCAAACCACCACTAATGAAACGGCGAGCGCTCCGTTACCGGGGCGGCGCCGGCCCACCGGGTCGGGTCACTGACACAAACGCCGTTCCAGCGACCGGTGGTCTGACAAAGCTGTTGTTTTTAGATATTCAGCTCACACTTGCATGTAGTGAGTGTGTGTGTGTGTTATAGTGTTTCCTTTAGTTTGCCGCAATCTGCAAAGTCTCCACCCGGCTTTTCCATATTTCATATTGACACACGCAGACACGCACACGGAGACACGCAGACACACACACACGCGCACACACACATGCACATGCGGACACGCACACACACACACACACACACACACACACGCGGACACACACATGCAGACACAAAAGGCTCTTTGTTGGTGAGTAAAGGGGAGGTAGGTGCTGTAAACAGAGAGCCGGTCCTGTGAAATTGATCAGAACCGCTCCAGTGTGGCGCAGAGAGAGCGAGATTGGGAAAGAGAGAGAGAGAGAGAGAGACAGAGTGTAGGAAAGAGCGAGAAAGAAAGCGAAAGAGGGACAGAGGGAGAGAGACAGAAAAAGTGAGAGGAAGAGAGAGAGATTTAAAGAATGAGGAGACGTGATTGGGGAGCTGCTCTCTCTCTCTCTCTCTCTCTCTCTCTCTCTCTGCTTCTGGTGCATGGGCGGGACAGCTGCACCAGACAGAGAGAGAGAGAGAGAGAGAGAGAAAGAAAAAGAAAGAGGAAGAGAGAGAGAGAGAGAGACATTGTGTTCCATGATGATGGGATAGAGATAAAAAATCAGCAACTGCACAAAAATATGGATATGCACTAAAAACTTGAAAAAAATGTCTGTCTGTGTGTGTGTGTGTGTGTGTGTGGGGGGGGGGGTTATCAGGTTGTGCTTTGCGTCGCGTTCAGTTGTTCTTTTCCTTTTTAGCAGATTATGTAATTGTGAGTGTTTTAATCAGAGGAAACGCAGCTCAGGCTGGATCCCCTCAACAGGTGCAGAGAGAGGGGGCAGTTAAAGGGAGTGTGTTCTGCAGTGGCGGGAACATTACTTTAAAAAAAATAATTAGTTATAGTTATGAGTTACTTCACCCAAAAAGTAACTGAGTTAGAAACTTTGTTACAGCATGTTAAAAGTAACTCGTTACCAGAGAAAGTAACTATTGTGTTACATTTTTAAATGTTCAAATATGTCAAAGAATTTGAATCCTCCTGGGCCAGCGTGAGACAAGCGGAGGTGCAGAAACTCTTTGTTCCTCATCTTCATGTTTCACCTTTATGTTCTTGACTTTTACCTCAATGAGGGAAAATTAATGTCTGAACTTCCTGTTTAAAAACGTCACCTTTGGATCATCTGGGCTCGCCATTGCTGCGTGTGAGTGTGTGTGTGTGTGTGTGTGTGTGTGTGTCTCACCCAACTCTGCCTGTGATTGGCTTAACATGAAACATTACTCTACCTTAGCCAATCACCATCACGTATGCGCTTGCCCCGCCCCCTCCCCTCCCTCCTGGTCGGATCACTCGGATGAAAATAGCTTCAGTGAGTTTAGTTACAGTAACGCGCCACATTTTATTGTCAGTAACGGCAACAGCCTTGTAACCATGGAAACAGTAACGATTTTGAATACCCGTTACTGAAAAAAATAACAGCGTTATTCCATCACTGGTTTTCTGTTTGGGAGCAAAAAGGAGCTGTGATGTTATTATTACTTGAAATCCAGTAATTACGTTTAATTTTTTATTAGTTCTCCTTTCAGTTTTTAAAGAAATTGCGCAAATAATATCACAAAACAATACGTGTTGTAAAGACTCAAACACACACACACACACACACACACACACACTCAAACTGCATTGCATCTTCAGAGGTGTTGAAGACCCCATATGGGTCTTTGTGGGTCTTCAGAGATCTTTAGAGGTGTCACGAATATTTAGGTCACCCCAATGCATATAAGTACAGTGACCAAAATATTAGGGACCCCTCCCAGTGTAGCCCAGTACAGTCCAACAACAGCGTCACAAACTACAGTCCCAATAACAATCATTCAAACATGTCAACACCTCTCTCACACACATTCAATCACAATCCAACACCAAACTCCTCCTGAAGGGAGAACTGATTGCAGGGCTGTTGTATTATACTCTATGGTGGACACGCGCTGGTCGTAATCTTATGGCTGATGTGTTGTATTATACTCTATGGTGGACACCCGGTGGTCGTAATCTTATGGCTGATGTGTTGTATTATACTCTATGGTGGACACGCGGTGGTCGTAATCTTATGGCATTTGCGTTATATTGGAAGAAGAGGAGTGGGGGAGATCAAGAGTGATGAGTCTCCACCTTTAAGAGGGAGTTTGGTGTTGGACATCATTTTTGGATCAAATGGACATTGAGATCCACCAGAGGCAGAAGAAGGAAGTTTCTCGGAACCATCCCGTATTGGAGGTGGAGACAGGGAGGAGCTGAGGAGGTCATAGGTCAAACTTCTGAAAGGAAGAATATTTGAAGGATAGCAACCGGAGGCTGCTTGAGGAACGTGGTGGAACGCCTGCTCAGACACGCGCCGTGATGTCAGACGGGTTCCTCCTTGCTGAACTTTAACGCCTCGTCACATTTTTCTTGCACCGTAATTCCATCATGAACAACTGATTTTTTTTTTTTTTTTTTTTTTTTTCATCTCAGTAAAGATCGAGCATCATTTATTAGATTTAAAAGACATTCAGGAAAAAGACAAAGGAGGGAGGCTTTGGGTTTTTTTTGTTTTTGTTTTTTCTTCATTTTACACTTTGTGGAAAAGGATTCCTGAGGATATTAGAATCCATCCAACGGCAGAGAAACTCATAAATATGTAGTAATTGACTCCTGAGCTTTGATAATTCAAAATCCAATTGCTTGAAATCAGAAAGCGCAAAAACTGTCAAGTGGAGAAAAAAAGACAACAACAATACTGAATCACGGTCGGCCGAACTTTCAGAAAGCAAACGGGGACGATGAGGATTTTTTTTTTTTTTTTTTTCCACTTTCATAGTAAAACGTCGCCGGCTGGATGAGACAAGCATATTTACAGATCAGAAGCAGGACATTATGTTTTATTCCTGCTGAGTCGACGAGCATGTCACTGCGCCCGAGGACGCACACACACACACTCACACACTCACACCTACACACACACACGCTCACACATTTCGGATCCCGACATCTGCATCTTTAAGTGCTGTCTTAAAGGATTCACTTTTCTCTCTCACACTTTGTTGTCTTCTCTCTCTGCCCTTGTTTTTTCTCTCTCTCTCTCACACACACACACACACACACACACACACACACACACACACACACACACACGCACAATCTCACGCATGCACACAAACGCACACACACGCCAAGCAAGCAAAGGGAGGCCGAGCCGAATCCATTTTTCCGACATAATTTTGCCTGACAGGAGTGACAGATACTGTTTTATGACTGAATGCTTCTCTCCGCGCTATTAGGAACTCATTCTCCCATAATGCAACTTGCAACAGCGATAACTCTCCCAGTGAGACTGGCTCAGAGAAGGTGTTCGCTGTTAAGAGCCGTGACCCTCCTTTGCCTCATTTTCTGGGTTCTGGTGCATGAATCTGTGTGTGTGTATGTGTGTGTATGGGGGTGTGGGGGTTGCAACATTAGATCATTAGAAAGAGGAGGGTGGGTGTGTGTGTGTGTGTGTGTGTGTGTGTGTGTGTGTGTGTGTGTGAGAGAGAGAGAGAGGGAATAAAATATGTGACATGATGAACGTCAGCTGGCTTCTTTGAGATAAAGATGCGAAGAGGACAATAAACTGTAAAAAAATGGCGGGAACGTTCACGGTGAAGATGCAGTCGGACCGCCGCCATGCCGCCATGCCGCCATGCTGCCATCAGAACCTCCCACCGGCCTCGCCGCCACACCGCACTGCTTTCCACGTATTGTCTTTCTGTGTGTGTGTGTGAGTGTGAGTGTGTGAGCAATATCTGATGTTTCATATGGGGAGATTCAGCATTTTGCCGCCCGGCTGGTCGATAGATAGAATCCTCGCTCTCCTCTCTGGACGGTAATTCATAACCCCTCTTTCTTTAATTAGCGAAAAAAGGGAAGACAAGGAGCTGCTGAGCTCGCCATCCTCGCGCCATCCTCCCCTCCTACGCCGTCGTCCCGCCATATTCCCGTCCTACGCCGTCGTCCCACCCTTCCTCCCATCCTACGCCATCCTCGCGCCATCCTCCCGCCATCCTCCCCTCCTACGCCATCCTCCCGCCATCTTCCCGTCCTACGCCGTCGTCCCGCCACCCTCCCGTCCTACGCCGTCATCCCGTCCGCCACCGTCCAACCTCTTTCCCCTCGTTTACTGATTCAGCCGAGCGAATCCTCCTGTCGTATTATCGAGAATTGAGTTTCATGTCTGTGAGGCTGATGTAAACGAGTACACCAGCCAATCAGAGGGCTGAATGACCAGCAGCCTGCGGAGCCGCTTCACATTCTGTCACAAACGAACCGACCGATGTTCTTAATGATCGACACAAATTGTTAAGTCTGCTTTTCTTAACGAGGAACGTTTGTCTCCCATCAGCCGCCTGTTTCAGGCCTCCTCCCCCTTCCACTTCCTGCATGCCGCAGCGCGCCGCCATCGATCTCCACAGTGCCGAGTCACCAGGCACTTGGCGCCATCGGAGACTGTTGCGATTGGTCCAGAATAATAAAAATAAACAGGAAGCGGTTTACTCCCCAGAGAAAACGCGACGTTTTGACGTTCCCTCGCTCCCTCGCTGTGGCACACACAAACTCCGCCTCACTTTCACATCACCCTCTCCCATTTCCTCCTTCAACCTCCCCACGCCATTAACTCTCTCTCTTTCTATCACACACACACACACACACACACACACACACACATGCGCACACACACGCGCACACGCGCGCGCGGACACGCAGTCGTTTTTGAAATGCACAACAGCTGCGGTATGACAGAGAGACGCCATTCCCTGGAGAGTGAAGGTGACACACAATAAACCACACACACACACACGCACGCGCGCCACCTCAGTGTACTGTCCTGAAACCCCAACACCCTGCACACACACACACACACTCAGCAGAGCGAACTATTGACAGTGTTGACAAGTGTGTGTGTGTGTGTGTGTGTGTGTGTGATGTGTGTGCGCGCGCGCTCGCAAAAAGTCTCTAATCCCCGTCAGAGGAGAGAAAACCACTCAAAGCAAAACAATTAAAATGCTAATTTCTCTTCCTCCATCGCTGCTCGGTTGTTAATGACTTATCCAGGCTGAGCAACGCTGTGTGTGTGTGTGCGCGTGTGTGTGCGCGCGCGGGTGTGTGTGACTCCAGGGTCGTGGGGTGAAAGATTAGCATGGCTGTATTATGTGCGCGAGAGTGTGAATAGAGTTGTGCTTAAACTTCTATTCAATCAGACGCGTTCGCCGGCGTCCTCGCCGGCCGCCATTCGTTACCATGTGACACGCCACTGAGTGAGCGAGCGAGAGAGAGAGAGGAGAGAGACAGCGTGAGTGAGTGGAAGGTAGAAAGAGCGAGAGGACGATAGAGAGAGGGAGGTTTGACCGTTTTCTGGCTCCTGTAACATCAATAATAGAGTCGGGTGAAGCTTCGCTGCCGTCTGCGTCTTCACTCCTCCCCCCTCCCTCCTGACACAAACATGAGTAAATACCATCGCGCGCACACACACACACACACACACACGCACACATCTGCTCACACTCACTGGTGCAGACAGGTGTGTGTGTGTGTGTGTGTGTGGGGGTAGAGAGCATCCATAGGGGAAATATCTGACATCGCGGCTCAGAAAACTTTCTGAATTATTAACAGCGGCGGCGTCCTGTCACACACTGTCTCGATCAGCCGTGTGCGTGCATGTGTGCGCGTGTGTGTGTGTGCGCGTGTGTGTGTGTGTGTGCGTGTGTTTGTGTGGTCAGAGCTGCGCGCACGCGCTCAGTTATGCATCGGTGCTTTTCCCTCATGTCGCACCTACGAGTTTGACGGCGGTCACATTAAGTCTGCTGTGTGGACAGAACTCGCGCTGCATTTTCCTGCCCAAAAAAAGGCGACATATTTTTCTACATGCTCACGCGTGGCGTCCCGCGTGCGCCCTGTGTGCTTTGGGTTGCTAGGTGACCAATTACGATGACGGGAAGATCCAAGTAAGTGGTGAATTTCCTTCAAGGAGAACTTTTGCTGATGTTTAACCAGGTTTGCATCTGTGCAGCGTGGGTAGGATATGCAAATGACCATTGAGCCCCGCCCACTCACCAGAACTATGGACGGGACTTCCTGCTTTTGTTTTTTTGTTTTTGTTTTTTTATGAGCCCGCCTCCACACACAATCAGATTGAGAGCTCATTGGCCGCTCACTGACCACGCTATGTTCACACAAACACACGTTCATGGAACCATCCTCCAGACGGTAACTATGGTAACACCGATGGGCGAGTCAAACGCTAAAAATCTGCAAAAACCCCACAAACACAGACGGGCTTATGTGCTAAACTGTGTATGAACAGGACTCATAAAACCTCCACTGTGCGATTTCACGCTGCGTCGCCGCCGCCGCACTGATGAAGCACTGCCACGAGGATCAGACCTGCGCTCGCTTCCACGCCGCGGTTGCTTTTTTTTTTTTTTTTTTTTTCTCCACTTTTCTCTCGGAATCCTGAGGTAGCCTCGCGTCTCCAGCCCTCCTGCCTGTCTGCAACACAGTGACTCTGCCTCCACTGGCACCTTCATTATCATTGGCTCTTCCGAATCATTCTGACCGTCTCCACGGACACTGCATAGAAAGTGGGCGTGGCCTCAGAAAACCTGGTGCAATCGGGGATGCCGTTTTCACGTTTTCAGCGAAAAGCAATAACAGAGCCCAGTTTCTCTGTGTTCTTATTAATAATAATAATTATTATTATTATTTTATTTACAAGCAATTTACAGGTGAGTGCTTTACTGTAAAAAGAAATGTGTTTTTTGGTTTTATTACACAATCGTCTTCCCAATCGTCAGCTGTGAAATTTTCCTTTCAAATGACGATGATGTGCATCGTTACCACCATTTCGATCTCAGCGCAGTTGACCCCCACAATACTTAAAAAAAAACAACAACTGTAAATCAGATTATTTTTAATCTTGCAACTGGCAGTGGTGCTAATGAATTGTAATTCAGCCTGCCACTAAATATAAATTCCTGAGAATAAATGCCAAACTTCCATAAATACATCTTGACTGTGTCCTCCACCTCTTCTTCTTCTTCTTCTTTTTTTTCTTCTACTTCTTCTTCTTCCCTGCACAGATGGGGAAGCTGGACAACGGCAGCCTGACGCTGAAGTACCCCGTTTGGCCGCGCTTCAACTCCTTCGGCGACGCCGAGCTGGACGACAACCACCTGTCCATCGTCACCTTGGAGGAGAAACCCTTCGTGATCGTGGAGGACGTGGAGAGGCTGACCGGCACCTGCATGAGGAACTCGGTGCCCTGCAGGAAGCACATCAAGGAGTGAGTGTCCTCATTTGTGGATATAAGTTTCTCTCTTGCCTCGGCGGTGTGATCACCGGGAAGGTGGCGAGATGTTCCTCCGCATGGTCGCCGTCGCTCACAAGGCGCCAGCCTCCCTTGGGAATATTCTCTCCCGGGGCCAAATGTGTGTGTGTGTGTGTGTGTGTGTGTGTGTGTGTGTGTGTGTGTGCCATCGAGTGGCTGCTCAAAGCATATCGATGATAATACAATATTCTTAGCCACCACTGGAGCTCATGCGCAGTCACTTTTGGTAATTCTGGCATGTCCTTTATGACGAGCGGCCGGTTTTTATATGTATATATTTGCTAGTAGATTATTCAGATGTTTAATGTTGACGTTTATTTCTATATTTAGGTGCTGGTTGAATATTTGGACCACAAATAACTTAAATTAAGCCCCAAACAGATGGTGAGAAGGTAGCAGGGATTCATAAATGTGGACATTTTAATTCAATTCAAAAATGTATTTATCCCCGGTGGGGCACTTCCCGTCTCGGCTGAGCAGCGTACGTGAAATCAAACAGTGCAACATAACACAGTAATGAAAAATAAAAGCGATATACATATAAACGCAGCTTCATACATGAGGATGACAAAATCGTTTCCTAATATCTTTAAAAACGTGGGCAAAGCAGGTGGACTGTAAGAATAAAGTAAGTAAATATCAAACAATTTTAAAGCACTGATTCTTTTTTTTGCTTTTTTTCGCTTTGCCAACACACACACACACACACACACACACACACACACACACACACACACACACACACATACAAACACATACAAATGGAGCTGATGAAGTGGCGAGGAGGCCATCGGAGATTTTCATCCAGAATACCGGTGAAGTAGGGCGGAGGATAAAGCATCTCTAAGGAAGGAACATAAACACACACACACAAACACACACACACACACACACACACACTCTACTGCCACATGTCCACTCGCCAGCCTCTCCCTCTCTTTCTCTCACACACACACTCTCCCTCCCACAGCGTAATTCCCAGTCGAGCATCCGCAGCGTCCATTTGGAGAAAGAGGGGATGGATGGAGGGAATGGAGGCAGCGAGGGCTGGGGGATGGTGTGGGGGGGGGGTGGAGGCATCCATGCATGCACAACCACAAATCCACTCACCCAGGCTCGGCCCCAGAACAAGCCCGTACTCGTATACACACACACATGCACGCGCGCACACACACACACACACACACACAAGTGCATAAATATCTGCCCTCTCCTGAGACCCCTCGGGCCGTCCAGCGCCTCCATATCAACTCGGCCTGGCAACTTTGCAAACAGCCTCGGCGGCATCACATGCTCCCGGCCGGCCGAGCGGCGCCGTGGCCCCTTTAAATGGGAACGCCGGCTCCATAAATGCGGCCATTAGGCTTCTGGCCTACATGCAACCCGCCGGCTCGGCCTGCCGCACAGCCGCAGACCCGAGCAGCCCGCCCTTGGTCCTGTTACTATTATCATCTCGGAGCCCGTTCTGCTTCTGCGGCGAGGCTCCGCCTCCCTATCGGCCCCCATCCTCTGTCCTATATACATGATAACGCCATCGGAAGAATCTTGGAAAAGCAGGAAAGTGTATCTCAGGTTCACATCGACTGAATCTGCGGCTCGGAATCCCGCTGGAACCGCCTCCGCTGATGTTCCTGCCTGCGAGTCCTTGGTCACGCGTCAACACAAATACACACTTTTCAAATATTTGTGGCTCACGTGGCTGTTTAATGATTCAGCAGTGCAGAGGAATGGCGATCCGACATAAGTAATTCAACTTTTCTCGGAAATGTTTTGTGGGCGAGCTCGCTCCTTTCAATGGGAAGTTCCAGAGACTGTCGGAGCGCTCCGAAACGGTTTCGTAATTTGTTTTTTGAAATCCACTTTTTAAAATGAATACTGACTAAAGATGTACACACACATCTTGTTTGTTTAGCAATCAGTATTGAATTAAAAGTAAAAGGCTCCGGTGGTGACGCTCGTCCACGGGAGAGAACTGTGGTTCATAGTTAAGATGAAAGATGTCAGTGATACATGTTTATATACATATATGTCATATATGCCTATAAATACTGACACAAACTCAAAGCGCACAAACAAGTGTGTGCGCAAAAACAAGGAATTTGGCTCCATTTCTAACTTTGCTCACTGCCCGAGAAATTTAACTTTAAATATTGAAAAAATAAACTAAAAAAAACCAAAAACAGAAGTAATATGTACAAGTCTTTGTATTAAAATATATACAGGACTTGTGGGCTAGCTAGAGCAACAGAATTATATAAAGGTCACTCTGGACGTTCATATCAAGTAATATGATAAATGGATCTTCAGATTAGCTTTTAAATTTGATTGTAATTGTTTACTTCCATCCACATGAACTAACTTTCACAAGGAGAAAACAATTAAACATTTAGCATTTAATTGAAATTAAAGGAGTGCAAAGGTGCAGAATGAACCACCAGCTGGTTTTTACACCGTTCATACCCAGAAGAATGAAAGTGATAATATAATTAGCACACACAAACAAACCAAGCCTCCATAACGTAACAATGTGTTCATCTCGTCTGGGAGCATCTTCTTTTTTTTTTTTTTTTTTTCCAAGATGAAAAGTGAGCAACGTATTTTTGATACCTCAGGAGCTGCTATGATGACATGTGTCAGCCGCGTGTGAACCTGTCAGATAATGAATTGCACTTCCTGTTGGGTGTGAAGGGAGCGAGTCCTCCGCCGGTGACACGCCGGAGCTTCACTCCCGGCAAAAAGACCCGTGAATGTTTTTTCTTTTTTCTTTTTTTTTTTTTTCCCCCCGACACGACGGCGACTGCAGAGTTGTGGGCGGAGCTTCTGGTTTCTTTCTTTCTTTCTTTTTTTTTTTTTCAAAAGTTGCTCTCATTTTCATTTTCCATTGTGTGTGTGTGTGTGTGTGTGTGTGTGTGTGTGTGTGTGTGTGTGTATTCAGGTTGTTGTTGTTAAACTAAAGTTAAGAGGTTATCGTGTCCTAATTAGCACACATCTAAAAGTTAAATGAGGGTCCCAGGTGGCTGAACGTTGATGCGCACTTGCGTGTGCGCGCGTTCGTGTGTGTGTGTGCGTGCGTGTGTGTGTGTGTGTGTGTTTGAGTGAACTCTCCTGCTCTCAGATTCAGACACACAGATGGTGCTAAGCCTGATGACGCAGTGCCGTCATCAACCTCCTTTTCTGTATTGAAGCAGACAAGCAGCGTTTTTTTTTCTTCTTCTTCTTCTTCTCATTCCCGAGTCAAAGAAGTTGATGTGAAAGGTGAAAAGTTCCCAGCTTGATAATTCATAAGTGTTTTCATATGAATTTAACAAGTAGGATGAAAGAGGAAGCCAACTGAGGTTTATGAAAGTGGGGTTTCAGTTGAAAATCAATAAGCAAACATTTAAATGCTCGTAAAAATCTCTGAAAATGATGTCGAAGCCGCTGTGGTTTTAAACCGATGTGCTGATGATTTCTGCGTGTGTGTCTGTGTGTGCGTGCGTGTTTGTGTGCGTGCAGCAACACGACGGAGGCCGGCGGCACCTACATCAAGAAGTGCTGCAAAGGCTTCTGCATCGACATCCTGAAGAAGATCGCCAAATATGTCAAGTTCACCTATGACCTGTACCTGGTAACCAATGGCAAACATGGAAAGAAGATCAACAACGTCTGGAATGGGATGGTGGGAGAGGTAAGAGGACTGCGGGTGTGTGTGTGTGTGTGTGTGTGTGCGCGTGATATCAGAAATCATGCGTGCAGTCATAACTGTGATCATTAGCCCCTCCCACCGACGGCCTTTAAGCCCACCATAAACGTCAGGTGACGTTTACATGGTACTAATTATGAGCGGACAGATTCATGGAGATTAGCAGCAACTGCGAGGATTATTATTATTATTATGGTAATCTTTTAAACCAATATCTTCTAAATTAGATTTAATATGCACTGGCTGCGCACACTTATGATGCTGCACATCCGTACCGGCGCGTTTGCTGGGAGTGAACCTCACTGTGGAGCAGCGATGCGGGAAGCAGCGAGGGAGCGCGGCGTTAGCGCCTCACGACTGATGCGCCACGGTTCTTACTGCCGCACCGGTGAACCGGATCACTTTAGTGAGCCGCTCAGTCCAACCCGAAGTCCGTAAAGGGAGCCCAGTTTATCAGCGCAGAGCCGAGCCGAGCCGAGC